>CAUYQU010079022.1:0-28575 GCA_963574635.1 Cheracebus regulus
GCCATTTTCCACCCTAGTTGTGTTTTCTGCTATTTATATGTTTCTGCTAAAATATAATTGTTAAACTGAAATTCCCTATTTTGTTAATTTTAGACTCTATTTTTGCAGTTTTATTTATTTATTTAAGACAGAATCTCTCTCTTTCTCTCTCTCTCTCTCTCTCTCTCTCTCTCTGTCTCTGTCTCTCTCTCTGTGTTGCACAAGATGGAGTGCAGAAGCACGACCTTGGCTCACTGCAACCTCCGCCTCTGGGTTCAAGTAATTCTCGTGCCTCAGCCTCTAGAGTAACTGGGATCCTATGCATGAGTTACCACACCTGGCTAATTTTTTTTTGTATTTTTAGTAGAAATGGGGTTTTGCCAGGCTGGTCTCAAACTCCTGGCCTCAAGTGCTCCACCTGCCTCGGTCTCCCACCGTGCTGATATTATAGACGGAAGTCACCACACCTGGCCTATTTTTGCAGCTTTATTAAGGTTTAATTAATATATGATAAGCCACACATATTTAAAGTTTACAACTTAATACATTTTGACATATGTATACATACACACACCCATAAAATAATCACCTCAATCAAAATAATGAACATTCCCATCATCCCCAAAGGTTTTTTAACGCGTCTTTGAAACTCAGTCTTTCATCCATCCCTCCCTTATTCCCAGACCCATGTAACCATTGGTCTGCTTTCTATCACTAAACATTAGTTTATTCTTCCTAGAGATTTATATAAATTGAATTATATTGTATGTAAGTTTGTTTAATCGTTTTTCATTCAGTATAATCATTTTGATATCCATGCATGCTAAGCATAAATCAACAATTTATTTTTATGACTATTATTCTATTATAAAGCTATAACACAATTTAATTTATCCATTCAACTATTTGTTGATGGACACTTAACTATTTAAAAGTAACCTAGGGCCAGGTGCAGTGGCTCACGCCTGCAGTCCTGACACTTTGGGAAGTCAAGACAGGAAGATGGCTTGAGGCCAAGAGTTTGAGACCAGCCTGGGTAGGAAAGTGAGATCCTGTCTCTACAAAAAAAAAAAAAAAATTAAAAAGAAAAAATAGCTGGGCATGGGGACATGATGCACCTATGGTAGCTACTCAAGAGACTGAAGTGGGAGGATCACTTGAGCCCAGGATTTTGAGGCTGCAATGAACTATGATCAGGCTACTGCCCTCCAACCTGAGTAACAGAGCAAGACCCCATCTCAAAAACAAAACAAAACAGAACAAAAACCAAAAAAAAAAAAAAAAAAAAAAAAACGAAAACGAAAAAGTAAGCTGCTATGAGCATAGATTTGGTATTATATTTTTACTTCTTACTTGGTAGCTAAGGCTTTAACTCTCTTGCACAGTTATCCATGTTCATTGTTTTTTCTCCTTAACAAAGTTCAATTATACTTCACATTTTGGAGTTACATGAATATTCAGTATTTATATTATTTTTACAAAGCAGTATTGTTTATTGCTGAGCCAAATAGTGGGAAATATTAATTTTACTTTCTCATATAACTTTTTTAAATAAGTTGCCTCACTTTTCTCCATGTTTTTATTCTTATGTTGACCTATAATTACTTTTGACCATCCATCAGCCACTCAATACCATGTTGCGAATGGTAGAATGTTCAGGATAATCTGTTATTTCTATTTCGTTAATAAGTGCACCCTTCTTGGAGCTTTGACTCCCCTGTCCACAGTGAACACTTGCTCTCCTGGGCAGCTGCATTCCCATTGCTCTTGTTCAGGGAATTTCCTTCATTTCCCTCCTGCATCAGGATTCTATAACTTACGTCTTTCTCTTTGGTTTTGTTTTAGTGCGACACATCTCCCAGCATATTCTTGAGATAGTGCATGGGGAAGACGGTAAGAAGAAATACATACATATATATGTCTGTGTGTTTGTGTGTATGCCCGTATGCATATATGCACACACATATGAATATAGTACATATCTGAAAATTCTTTCATTCAGTTTGACTGAGGGAAAAGTGCTGACTGAAAATGATTTTTGCTCAGCATTGTAAGAGTATTGTCTACTGTTTCCTAGCTTCCAGTGTTAGTGAGATGACCAACACCACTTCATATCCTTTATTTTGCCTGTGACCAATATTTTTCCATCTAGAGTATTTTTAGCATCTATTCCTTACTGTTCATGTTCTAAAATTTTGCAATGATTTATATTGCTAGACTCATCTTTCTGAGCATCCCTTTATTCAACAGAATTATATTCTTTCTGTCTATAAAATTATCTGGTATTATTTCTTTGGTAATTGCTCTGCCCATTCCCTACCCGCAAACTCCCCTGAAAAAAAAAAAAACTGTGCTCTTTTTCTTTTTTCTCTCTTTTGGAAGTTCTATTAACAGTATAATAGGTCATTAATGGCCTTGTGAAATTACTGCTATTTTATCATTTGAACTACAAAAATGGTAGTTTCATACGACCCAACCTAATATATTGGATCATAAATATTTATATGATATATAAATATTTATATATTTATGGCTATATTTATGATACAACCTAATATATTGAATCAAAAATATATATACGGTTATATTTATGGATATGGATATATGATCTATATCCATATCCATAAATATAGCTGTATATATATTTTTTTCTTCTCTGCATTGTCTCTGTTTTCGCTAAAGTTTCTCTTAGCATTTATTGACTTTCAGCTCTACCTTTGATCCTAGAGTCTCTGTTAAATGACTGATGATCTTAGGCTAAATGTCTACATTAAATAGTGAAGCACCTACAAACTAAATGTATACTCTGGGTGCTTTGGAGTGACTTGTGAATGAGTGAGCTTCCATATAGGCAGTTGGTATGTGAATGTAGCTATTTCACTGGTAAAATTATAAATTTTAGTATAAGTTAACATTTTCTCTGACACTGTACAAAGAAGGATCTTTTAGTTTCTGCCCTCAATGTATAGGCCTGGTTGCTGGTCCTCTGAAAAAGAGAGTGAGATCTTGACATTTTGCTTGCACGTTTTTGCTCAAGCCCCCTGTTTTAAATCTAGCTCTATTCTTTGTTTTCCATTGTGTCCAGTGTTCCTAAATCCAAAGGTTGATTTGTCCAATGAATGCAAAGAGTCAACCCCTAGTCTCCCAGAAAAGGTGGACACTGGGCCATCTGGGAGTGGAACTAGGATCCTGAAGGCCCAACTGTTCCCTGTGTGGCTTTCATCCTGAGGTGAGCCATGTCTAGATCTGTTGTAGGTGTTTACTAAATTCAAAAGAGTATCTTGGCAAGCATTTCTTCCTGGGATCCTAGACAAATCTCTGCATGATAACACGATAATAGAGATGTTCTGCTTTGTGGATTTCTTGCACATGAAGCTGTTTTCCCATAATTCCAATGTACCTGTGTGGGAGAAATGCAGAGACCCTGACAGTGGGGTACTCCCTTGTATCTTGTTTTGAAATTCACTCGGGAATGATTTGTTAGTATCAGTGGGAAAAAACAATCTTGAACCAAGTCTGAGTTGTCATTCTCACAAATCTTCAAGACAGGCTGACCCTTCTTTAGTCTGATTCTTGATCACTCCATTTTCAGCTCCGTACGTCAGTCGCTCCATTTTCAAGTACTCGAAACAATTTCTGAGACCTTCTGTCATTGTCATTTGCTGAGGGCCTGTGGTTGACTACTTATTGGTATCCATCTCTGAAGGTATGTAGGATTTAGGTTCTTCTCTTCACTTTCAGTCATTTTAAATTTTATTAGCATTTCTCCTTAATTAATTGTTTTCTCCACTTCTGGTCACTTTGTTGCTATAGATTTATAACTTTTTCTTTTCTTTACATTTATTTTGGTAGGATTTGAAGTGGAGGCAAATATAAATGCATGTATTCTCTGCCATGTTTATCTAGTGGTCTTAGATCTTACATTTTAAAAATGTTTTTAATTGAAGTGTTATACACATACAATAAAATTTACCCATCCTAAGTGCACATTTTAATAATATCTTAAGACCTTTGATGTTTCAAATATTTTACTCAGCAGTCAAATGCAGACCTGTCATAATTAGACATGTCTTTTTCTACCTTAATCTTACACAGATAAATATTCTTATTGGTGAGAGTGGCAGAGGAGTTATATGCCCTTAAAACTCAAGAGAAATTAACCTGTAGATATTTTGGGGGGCACAGATCTGAATGAAAATAAGTGGGAGACCAATGTACTTGACAATATAGTTAAGTATGTTGGCCAATATCAAAGCTATTTTTTGTGGATAACCAACCATGGCAAGAAACAGAATAATATACTATAACATACGACTCAATACTTTTTAATTGGCTCCTATCATTTTTCAAAAAGTAAGAAACAAGAAGAAAATAAATCTATTAGCTTTCCTGAAGCAAGAGAAGAAGAAAATGATAAAATTGAGATTTGACCAAGTGATTTCTGCCCAAAGTGGTACAAAGGACTGCGTAAAAACATCAGGGGGGCTAAATATTTGTGGCAAATGTTCTTTCAATGGCTGCTGATAAAGCATGACAGTCACTTTGAGAGTGTCTGATACATTTCTCACAAGTATCCCACTGTTCTCTTTGCAAATATTGGTGGAGGAAAGTATACAATGTATCTTTCCAAATATCTAAATGCCTGTTTTAATATTCTTAATTTTGAGGCATAGGGAAATACAAATACCTTGTATTTATCTTCAGTGAACAAGTCTTTATCTCCTAGTTGGAACTACAAACTCAAATTCCTAAAGAAGCCAGGCTGGTGTATAAACATGGATGTAGGAAAATAGGGAGTGTTGAACTGCAGAATGGCATAGCCTCCTAAAGGCACTCAAATTTAAAATATGTTTAAGATATATAAATATAAACAAAAATAAATAAAAATAAATAAGTTTAAAAAGGGAAAATTAAATAAAGTAAATCCAAGTTTTAGGGTCTTGTAGACTACAGGTCACGAGTTTAACTTCTAGTTTAGGAAATGGTGGGTGAGTTCTCAGATGCTCTCAGATCCAAGGAGCAGCAGATTACGTCCTCCACCTAGGTCTCAACTAAATATTTACTTAACTGTCTTATTTAGGCTGGGTGCAGTGGCTTGTACCTATAATTCCAGCACTTTGGGAGGTTGAGGTGGGAGAATTGCTTGAGACCAGAAATTTGAGACTAGCCTAGGCAACGTAATGAGATTCCCATCTCTACAAAAAAAAAAAAAAAAAAAATTTACAAAAAAGTATCCAAGCATAGTGGCACATGCCTGTAATCACAACTGCTCAGGGGGCTGACACAGGAGGGTTACTTGCTCCCAGGAGTTCAAGGCTCCAGCAAGCTAGGATTGTAGCTCTGTACTCCAGCCAAGGTGACAGATCAAGGCTCTGCCTCTTAAAAACAAAACAAGCAAACAAAAATCTTCCCATTCAGTCCTAGTCCTGCTTTGATTTCTTGCTCAGAATATGTTTTTTCCCTTTCCTGCTTCTCTAGTGTTCACTCTTATTTCCTTCTTCTTTCTTCTCCCCCCTTACCTTGACCCTCTTCAACTGAACAGAGTGTGAATGGAATGAAGAGATTTGTGCATACCTATTCCTACAAGGGTTGCATCAAGTTGAATACCCCTAATGGCCTCATCTCCCTGGCTAGAAACCTGTGAAGCGTTCTCCTTATCTGTAGCCCAAAGCCCATACTGCTCAGCCCACGGCTCAAGCTCTTCCACTGAACCCAGCTTGCTCTGCCAGCCTTTCCTCCTAGAACAGCAGTTCTTCCAATGTCCCAGATCCACAAGGCCACCCGCAGCCAGCCAGCACACCATGCAGACTGCTTACTCTCCACCAGCCATCCGTGTTCCTTCACTTTGCCTGGAATGTGTCTTGAATATTGTAGCTACCTAATAAGTATGAGGTGAATTTCATTTTTGTTAACAGTTTGAAAGCAAATGAGTTGAATTATTATTTCTCAATTTACTATCTTAAAGCCAGTTAAATTAAATCACATTTTGCTTATGGCTCATTTTTTTCCTCCTTAACAACATCAAAATAAAGACTTTAAGTATGAAAGGCAGCCTTGTCTGCATTTCCATGTCCTTTTACTTTATCAGTCTCATTAGACAGATGGCACTAGGGGTTTGAGTCTGGCATGCGGTTGATGGGCATGGATAAGGAACAAGAAGTGAGATAGACTTCCAACTCCAGATATTGTTGACTAGTAGACCATTGTTCACTTTCACTGCTAAGAGCATTTGCTGCCAATGTTTTAATCCTTCTGGGCTCTTCCCCATTACATGAATTTGCTATATAAATTTTTATTTTTTCATTCACATAGTACACCCTTTCTTTGCTCAGTTCTCTGAGTAGAATCTTGCAAAAACAGTAAACAGTCATTTCTTAGCCATTTACAAAGGGCTTTTCTTTTGCCCAAGAAGGCCACAATTTAAACACTAATGAAATATGGAATATGTCACAATATACTTTGAAAATGACTTGAGTCAATGTCAAATGTGGCAAATGAGTGTTCAAGGAATTTCAAGGTTCTTATTCAAATTTTATGTCTACTTTATAGAATCTCTTCCTGCACTTATATGTCCCGATATTTTTATAGACATTAATATCAAAAGAACAATTTAGATTATTTAAAAAATATATAGTCTGATTTATCTTTGAGACATACTTCACAACACAAACCAATTTTGCTATTGTAATACCATGTCAATATTTTTTGACAGAAGACAAATGTTGTTATTATTTCACCATTTCTTACCTTTGTAAAGGTTTAGAATTTTACAAAATGACTCTTCCTTTACATGTCAAAATAGTAAGTTGATGAAAATAAAAAAAGTTGCAACTTTTATATCTGGTGGCAATGATGGATAATCTAAGTGTGTTGGTTTGTAAATGGGGCACAAACCATATTGACATTTTTTAAAAAGTATATACAATTTTAATGGAGAAATGTATCTTTTCACCAAAATCACAGATAATAGTTTTTAAAAAAGCTTACTTTGACTTGTTTCAGTTCTAATTTGATTGGATATTCTCCATGACAGAAGACTGAAATTAGGACTCTCTTAAAGGCTCCAGTATCTATCCAGTAGTAGTAGTTCACTGTCTGTAATACAAAATAAATAGCAAGGGAATTAGTGCTCAGAAAAATTGTGAAAGAGATAAGACTATGCTTCAGGCTGTCTACCTCTCCTTTTCTAAGCTCTTTTCTACACCTCCTTTCCTATTATCTACCCCCACAACACTCACACAGAGTTACTCAGTGTTCTTAACTGTTTTAGCCCTTTCATAGAGGAAATCTGATACATTCGTTCAGGACAGGTACTTTAAAACTTTATGTGCTACAATGATCAGATTAGAACATAATAAAAGTGCCTAAGAGGAAAGACAATGAAGACAATGCCTAACTGAGTAATTGTAGAATTCCAACATATAATTTGGGGAGAATCTTCCCAGCACTTTATTCTCATAATATAAATGACAGGTATTTAACGGAGGCGGTGTTCGTGAACTTTATCAGGGAACAATAGAATTGGGTTTATATATTATGTGTGATCTGGAGCTTGGGATCAGAAAATGTGGCCCAGCTTTGGTGTTCTGAGTCTTTTCATCGGAGTGCTCACAGTATTTATTCCCTTTTTCCAGAAGGATATTACGCCTAGGTCATGAGTTTGGAACTCTCAGGAGTGGGATTAGTGCCCTTGTGAAAGAGACCCCATAGAGCTCGTTAGCCTCTTCTACCATGTGAGGACACAGCAGGAAGTTACCATCCATGAACCAGAAATCAGGCCCTCTCCGACATCAAATCTTGGACTTCCCAACTCCAGAGCTGAAAGAATAAATTTCTGTTGTTTATAATGCCAAGTCTATGCTATTCTGTTATAACAGCTTAAAGTAATTTAACCATCTACCACTTCAAATACTTAACTTCTTTTGTTTGATTGTTTTCACATTTCTTTTCCAACTAAAATATAAGCTCCGTGGGCAAGAAACATATTTCTTAGGCCTAGAAGAAAGCCTAAAATATTCATAATATTCAATAGATGTTTATTGAATCACGATCTCAAATTTTTTCCCAACTTATTAACCTACATTGCCCTTGTTTTCTCTCCCACCTGTCTTTTAGTTCTGATAGGAATCCTCAGATTCCTCTATGGTAAATAAAGACAGTCAGAGTTAAAGGCTTTATCCGTCCCCAAGATTATGATTTTGTTATTTACTTCACAAATAACACTGTTAAAACCAGACAAATTAAATTTAGCAGAGTTCAATTGAACGAGAAAAAGCAACGAAAAAATAATTCATGAATTAGCCTCCAGAATCACAGTAGAATCAGAGAGACTCCAAGGATGCCTCATGGTCAAAACAAATTTATAGGCAAAAAGTGGAAAATGGCATACAGAAGTCGGAAGCGAGGTACAGAAACAGCAAGATTGGTTACAGGTTGGTGTTTGCCTTATCTGAACACAGTTTGTACATTCAGCGGTGTTATGAGTGATTGAAGTATGACTTCTGGGATTCACCAAGACTCAGCGATTGTTACAGATGCATATTCCTAAGTTTTTGATCTTGTCTACCTATTAGGTTATTGTTGGTCCACAGGGACTCAAATATAGAAGTACAGAGTCTTTCACAGTCTATATTTAGTTTGCTTTAACAACACTCTGCATGGGGTTAAAATTATTTTGAGGATCCTTGAATGGAAGGTAATGAAAGGGTGGATATGAATATACAACCTCTGCATTAGGCCAAGTTTCCAGAAGCAGACGCTTAGACAAGGATTTGTATTCAAATGATTTATTTGAAGAATGCTGCCGGGAGAAACAGGTAAGGGAGTGGGAGACATTGGATCAGGAGAAATGCTGCCCTAGCCTCAGCCTGATCTCATGGAGACTCTAGAGGTTAAAGACTACAGAGGGTTTCCCCTTCCTCCTTCCCACCAGGGCAAGGAATCAGATTTTTGTACCCTGTCTTCTATTAGTCATTAGCTACAGACCTCTCAGGTGCTACGTAAATTCTAAGATGCTTCAAGGAAAGTGGTACCTAAGAGTCCAAGTCCAAGTCCTCTGAAGAATGTTGTTGGAGTAAGCTGTAAGAGCTAACACATAGAGGCTGCTGTATGGACACACAAAACCAGCAAGAGGAATCCAGAGGAGCTGGCAAAAGCATTAATACCTCTTAATGCCAAAAGCTATACCGAACAAAAGACTCACTTGTCACCTTCTGCTCCAGTGAAGACAGGTACACAGCCATACAGCATTCGTCAGGATTCCACCTGACCCTTTCATTCCTGTGCAGATTTCTGCCGGTGACTCACACTTACCAAATGCTTTCACTTTGAGCTCTGCCTCTACAGTCTGTTTTATTGTTAGATCACTACCATTATAGGGAAGAATAGTCCATTGATTACACTTTTCTTAGCGTAGGCTAGGGACATTTTTAATGTTTCTAAAATAAGTCCCAGGTGGTTAGGTGTGAAAATTAAAATGACCCATTAACAACTGTAATGTGCTATAAGATTTGGATTCCTACTAATTACTGTAATCTATCTCCAAGCTTTAATGAATACATAAATGAGAAAAATTATTACTTTTATGTTACTGAAACTGTGACTATTCTCTAACATCTAATATGCAGTTTCAGATGGATTTCTAAAAATGACATAGTAAGGATGCCAATCTTTGCATAAGCATACTAACATCTGTCCTACTTGTCTTTAATTCTTTTGACATTCTTATTACTATTTATAAAAACGTAATGTTTTTCTTCAAAACTTCGTTTAGTTTTATCTTTCACTTAGAAGCAGCAATGGTCATATAATTATCACCCCTTTATACATAATAATATGCATCTATTATATATAAAACATACACATAGATAGATATGCCTAGAGGTCAGTTTTGTAGCAAATAATCAAAACACAAACATGCTTTACCAAGAAAAATTGTTTTAAATGTCTTGCTCTACAATGAAAAAAGTCACAAAGCCCATATGCCTTTATTATTCTATTGTCTTTGTATTATAAAATCAAAATCACTTAATTCAATAATCTTAATTACCTTTTTATTAGAAAACTAATATTATTTGCCAAATCCAGAGAGATTGTTAACAAATAGGGGATGAGGAGGAGCTTCCAGACACTGACATAGTTACAGACAATAGGTAGGCAACAGAAACACTAACCGAATAGCCTGTCAGACATGTGGTCTTGTATATGCAATTTTTTTTAAATGCTCATAATAAACTAACAATAGCATTAGATTCATGGTTCTGTTTATTAAAGGTGTAATTTTAATAGATTTCCATCAAAATAGTTAAATATTTTGAATCTTTATTTTGATAAATATGTTATTTTACAAATTTCACTCATATAAAGTATTTTATTCCTGAAAATAGTGGAAAAATTAAATACTGTCATCTGTCTTGAAGTAGCATGAGGTTATGTTTGCGTTTAATATGCACACATACATCAAATAACTAAGATTTTTTATACATAGATGAATTTTCAACCAACAGGGTAAAGATATAACATGCATGAAAAAGTTTTCAGTTTTGCTAAGTTCCAAATTACTGAATTCAAACAGAAAGTGAAGGGAGCAAGGTAACTACTGGAGTGAACCCCATAGGTAAAAGCATTCACTTTTGTATATTTCAAAGTGGATATGTTACCAAAGTGGACATGTACATAACATGCTTCAGAATATTTCAAAACATGGGTTGTGTGATGAGAGAGTAACTTAGGATTATCTCAGGCCAGATGCTCTCCTGAATATGTTTATTAAAGTAGTTAATTCAAATGAAAACACCTGAGGAGGACCTGCACCCTCCTCGTATGCTGTGCAGTATTTACCTTTAATATTGGTTCACTGATGAAATACACACCTCAGGGAGAGAGAAAGGTAAGTTATAAACCTGCTGCAGATTCCCCAGTGAAGAAATTTCTCTCCTAAGTACTCCTAGTTAGACTTTTACCTTGATGCAAATTAGTGATGGTATGGTTTCTGGGTTAGTGTGATTCTGCTAGACTATGAGTTCCAAAAGAACAAGACTTTGACTTTGTGTTCACTGCATTTATCTAACATTTAAATAAAGGCTGAGAGATACCTATCTTATGATAATACTGGATGAATGAACAAATTATCTAGTGTCACCCTGAACACATACATCCCTTTCCATGAAATAAGAAATAGTACTGAATTCAACTCTTAGACAATGGGCCCAAGAATAAACAGGAATGATGATCCATGAAGCTGAAAAATACAGAAAAGCTGGGAGCAGAGGATGTTTATGCTGCAGTATGAAGACTACAAGGACCACTACATACAAAAGAATCTTGATATTCAGACTTGATGGTACCTACTTGATGGTACTTACTTTATCAGTACCTAATTTATTACACATCAGAAAGACAGAGGCTAGTCTATCTGATGTGTAATAAATTAGATACTGAAAATGTAAATTTGCCACTCAATTTGAATTTATTGTGGTAGCACACTTAATCCCTGAAAAGTTTCATAGAACACAAATAAGCAACTGCAAAGAAATATTAGAACTTCGATAAGTGGGCAACATTAGAAGACTGATCAGCTCATCTCTAATGTTCCTATGGCAACTTAGGATTTGAACTTTCATGAAAAGTTCTAATGTGTTGGAAAAAACAACATCATAGCAATACCCTGACTCCTTTTTAGAAACAGCTTTCAAGCTCCTCTTCATAACCAGGACAGATAACACTCATTTCTAGGGCACATTGTAAAAGGTGTGTCTGTGCTTATTCAAAGCATAATGCCATATATAACTGTGTCTAATTCTCTAACACTCAAAATCCACATTAAAATTTTAAAAATATAAATGTGATCTTATTTTATGGAAAAGTTTTAATCTATCTTGTTTTTCTTATAATAATAAACTAGAAGAAATTCTGTTTTCCACCATGATGGAATAAATATATGTTACTAGAGTCACTCTGTTATTGTGAGTTGCCATACAATTGAACAAAATACATAAGGCAACTGTTTTTAGGTATTTATTAAGTAACAAGCAGAGCAGGACTGTGATTCTTGAGAAAGCAGACATATGAGGTTTGCCCCACATTCATTCATGCTTTCTGCCACAATCAAGAAGGCAGAAGCCAAGCAGAGCAGTGGAGTAACTGAATTGAGGGTGCAGAGATGAGAGATCAATGCTGAGGAATCTGGAATTTGTAGAGCATTTCACCACAGAAGAGGAAGTTTGGGAAGGTGAGGGGCAGGAGTGCAAAAGTTGTGCAGACATTCAGTGCCATTCTCAATGAAGGGCTGACAAGGGCATGCACAAAGCAATACTCCAGGATAGCAATGCCTGCTTTTTTGTGTTCTCCATTTGCTTGATAAATCTTCCTCCATCCCTTTATTTTGAGCCTATGTGTGTCTTTGCACATGAGATGGGTTTCCTAAATACAGCACACTGATGGGTCTTGACATTTTATCCAATTTGCCAGTCTCTGTCTTTTGATTGGGGTATTTAGTTTATTTACATTGAAAGTTAATATTGTTATGTGTGAATTTGATCCTGCCATTATGATGTTAGCTGGCTGTTTTGCCCATTAGTTGACACATTTTCTTCATTGTGTTGATGGTCTTTACCATTTGGTACATTTTTGGAGTGGCTGGTACTGGTTGTTCCTTTCTTGTTTAGTGCTTCTTCCAGGAGCTCTTGTAAAGCAGGCCTGGTAGTGATGAAATAACTCAGCAATTGCTGAAAAAAAAGGATTTTCTTTCTCCTTTACTTATGAAGCTTAGTTTGGCTGGATATGAAATTCTAGGTTCAAAGTTTTTTTCTTTAAGGATGTTGAATATTGGCTCCCACTCTCTTCTGGCCTGTAGCGTTTCTCATGAGAGATCTGCTGTGAGTCTGACGGGCTTTCCTTTGTGGGTAACCCAACCTTTCTCTCTGGCTGCACTTTGCATTTTTTCCTTCATTTCAACCCTGGAGAATCTGATGATTATGTGCCTTGGGGTTTCTCTTTTTGAGGAATATCTTTGTGGTGGACTTGAATGGTGGCCTGGCTTGCTTGCTTGGTTGGGGAAGTTCTCCTGGATAATATCCTGAAGAGTGTTTTCAAGCTTGGATTCATTCTCTCTGTCACATTCATGTACACCTATCAAATGTAGAGTAGGTCTTTCACATAATCCCATATTTCTTGGAGGCTTTGTTCATTTCTTTTCACTCTTTTTTGTCTAATCTTGCCTTCTCATTTTATTTCATTGAGTTAATCTTCAGTCTCTGATATTCTTTCTTCTGCTTGGTCAATTAGGCTATTCAAGCTTGTGTATGCTTTGTGAAGTTCTCATGCTGTGTTTTTCAGCTCTATCAAGTCATTTATATTCTCTAAGCTGTCTATGCTAGTTAGCATCTCATCTAACCTTTTTTCTAGGTTCTTAGTTTCTTCTTTGCATTGGGTTAGCACATGTTCTTTTAGCTGTGAGAAGTTTGTTATTATCCACCTTCTTAAGCTTGTTTCTGCCAATTCATCCGATTCATTCTCCATCCATCTTTGACCCCTAGCTTGTGAAGAGTCGTGATCCTTTGGAGGAGGAGAGGAATTCTAGTTTTTGGTGTCTTCATCCTTTTTGTGCTGGTTTCTTCCCATCTTAGTGGCTTTATCTACCTGTGGTCTTTGTAGTTGGTGACTTTCAGATGGGGATCTGAATGGATGTCCTTTTTGTTGATGTTGAAGCTATTTCTTTCTGCTTCTTAGTTTTTCTTCTAAAAGTTGGGCCCCTCTTCTGCAGGACTGTTGGAGTTCCAATCCAGGCCGTGTTTGCCTGGGGATCACCCATGGGGGCTGCAGAACAGTAAGGGCTGCTGCTGGTTTCTTCTGTTATCTTCATCCCAGAAGGGTACTTGCCAGATGTTGGCCTGAGCTCTCCTTTATGAGATGTCTCTTTGTGTATATGGGGGTTGGGGAGCTGCTTGAGCAGACAGTCTGCCCCTTATAGGAACTCAAGTGCTGTGCTGGGAGCTCCATTGTTCCCTGCAGAGCTGCTGGGCAGGTATCTTTAAGTCTGCTGAAATGGAACTCATGACCTCCTCTTTTCCCAGGTGTTCTGTCCTAGGAAGGTCAGCTTTATTTATAAGTTCCTGTCATGCTGCTGCCATTTTTCATAGATACCCTGCCCCACAGGGAGTAGTCTAGTCACAGTATGCCAGCAGAGGTGTTGCTGAGCTGCCACAGGCTCTACCTAGCTGCTATGTGAACTGTCTTGGTAGTGGCGGACTGCTTTGGTAGTGATGGTCGCCCTTCCCCCCACTGAGCTGGACCATCCTGGGTCCAGCTGCACTTTCTGCCAAACTCTCCATCCAGAGCATTTCAGATTTCTTGTTTTGTGGGGCTGGTACCCACTGAGCCAGATCACCTGGCTCCCTGTCTCTGTCCCCTCTCTTTCAGTTGAATGGGTGGCTCTGTCTCCCAGGCATTCCAGGTGCCAGTTGAAATGGCCGCCCAGATTTGTGTGAGTTTCTGTGTGCCAACCCGGCACCGGCTGAAGCTACCATGCTGAAAACTTGTGTCGCTTTTCAGTCCAGGAATCTCCTGGTCTGTGGGCAATGAAAATTCGTTTGAATATGTGGTGGGCAGTCACCCTCTGCATTGTTCTTGCTGGGAACTGCATTCTTGAGCTGTTTCTATTCTGCCATCTTGGATCCTCCCCCTCCCTTTTTCTCTTTCTTTTCTTTCTTTCTTTCACTCTGTTGCCCAGGCTGGAGTGCAGTGGCACAATCTCAGCTCACTGCAACCTCCAACTCCTGGGTTTAAGCGATTATCCTGCCTCAACCTTCCTAGTAGCTGGGATTACAGGCATGTGCCACCATGTCCAGCTAATTTTTGTATTTTTAGTAGAGATAGGGTTTTGCCATGTTGGCCAGTCTGGCCCTGGAATCCTGTCCTCAGAGGATCCTCCTGTGTCGGCCTCCCAAAGTGTTAGGATTACAGGCGTGAGCTACCGTGCTTGGCCTATTTTCTTTATTAGAGCTCTAAGTGTACCTTTCTTTCTTTCTCATCTTTTTGCTCAGCAATGTGCATTGTCAGAGTAAGTGACCACAATTTGTAGATCATCTACTACCTTAGGGAACTTACATTGCCAAGAACCAATAAATGACCATGTATAAACTTTTACATTTTCAGTAAATAAGTGTTGAGAATCAAGTGTGAATTTTGTGTGTGTATTAAGTGTTTACAAATTGGTGCAGTTAATCATTTTTATGAATATTAAAGTGAATAAATGTTCTCAAGTTGGGTTAATGGATGTGCCCTAAAATAATACTGCTCCTTCAGCTCTCACAGTATCTTGGGGAAATTAGTGAAGGTCAGTCAATGTGCCAAATAGATTTTGTGTGGATTATGGCCTAAAGTGGTTGAGAAATTCTGTAGCAGGGTAAGAAAATTATCCTTGTCCAGGAGTCCTGTAGTGGAGAAGACAAAACTCAGTGCTTAACCCATAAGTTAACCTCCTCAGCATGCTTTTTTTTTTTTTTTTTTTTTTTTTTTTTGAGATGGAGTCTTGATTTGTCACCCAGACTGGAGTGCAGTGGCATGATTTTGGCTCTCTGCAAACCTTGCCTTCCAGATTGAAGTCGTTCTCCTGCCTCAGCCTACTGAGTAGCTAAGATTATAGGCTCACACCACCACGCCTAGCTAATTTTTGTATTTTGGAAGAGATGGGGTTTCATCATGTTGGCCAGGCTGGTCTCGAACTCCTGACTTTGTGATCCATATGCCTCAGCCTTCCAAAGTACTGGGATTACAGGTGTGAGCCATAGCACCCAGCCCTCAGCATGCTTTTGACTTAGCCAAAGAATCAAAGTATTGGTGAAGAATTGAAGATTCTAAGTTACATATGTTTTGCTAAGGGAAGTCATAGAAAAAGAAAAATATTCCTGGAGGTAGATCTTCAGTGTGGATTAGTTTCAACATGATGAAACCTGTAGAAGCCTTCATTTTTAAGACAAAGCTCAGATTCAAGGTTGTGATGAATGCAGTCACCGCTTTCATTATGGGCAGTTGTGACAGTGATTGCAGAAACAGAATGTGAAGCCTGTACTATATAAAGAATATCCTAGTGCCATAGAAGACACTCCAAGGATTGGGTGCTGGAACAGTGCTGGGCCTACCATCATCACCAGAGTGCAGCAGCTGTCATCAGAAGGAGAATCTCCAGTTTTGCCATCACTAACAGCACTTGACTTTCTCCCATTTATAGAAGATCTTGGAGGGAATTAAAGGTGCTTGGTGGTTCCTCATTCTAACATAACCTTACTTGGCCTGCCAGTGGGCCATGCATTTGTTTTTGGACAGGAGAATTCAAGTCACAGACCACATGGCAAAAGAATTTTGTGGCCATCAGAATTGTCTGCTTAAACCCACTATGGGTATACTCTGTCCTCAGCTTGGTGAAATATAGATGTCACACATGAGAATGTGGTGGAGCCAGGGATGTGATAGAGCCTCCAAGAGTGGAAGGTGGCACCTGGCTCTGTGAGGAGAATGTGAAGTCCTGCCTGGGAGGAGCAGATGCTTGAAAAGGAGATGAAGGTAGGCAGAAGAGGAGGCCAAGCAGCAAGTTAATAGATGCGCTTCACCTCAGAGGAGGAGAGTCCGATGTCTTTATTGGTAGTGTTCAAATGGGTATCATACCCGAGTTATTTTCTGTGGCTGAATGGTTCAACTACTCTGAAATCCATGGGAAAAAAAAACAGCCCATACTAAACTCCGGAGAAGCTAAGTTTTCTTTTAAAGTAAAGGAAATGTTACAAGATTTTCTGAAACCACCAACCTTTAGCAACATTTTCAGACCTTCTCCAACATTTTCCACTGCCTTTGTCAGCAATCAGAGATGACCTCCACGCTGAGACGAATCTTCCACTCCCCTTACCCTTTTTCTTTTTCTCTTTCCCTCCTTTCCTCATCCAGTAACTCCAGTCAGCCTCCATTGTCTCCAAGTCGACTTTCCTCCTCATCCACAACTCCTCCACACCAGCCCTGAACACCTGTTCATGTAAGTGACATTCTATATGTCTTTATTTTTTATTTTTATTTTATTTTATTTTATTTTTGAGACAGAGCCTCACTCTGTTGCCCTGGAATGCAGTGGCATCATCTTGGCTCACTGCAATCTCTGCCACTCAGGTTTAAGTGATTCTCCTGCCTCGACCTCCCAAGTAGCTGAAACTACAGGCACCCACAACCACACGTGGCTAGTTTTTGTATTTTTAGTAGAGATGGTGTATCACCATGTTGGCCAGGCTGGTCTCAAACTCCTAACCTCAGGTGATCTGCCCACCTTGGCTTCCCAAAGTGCTGGGATTACAGGTGTTAATCACCATGCCTGGTTCATTATTTACTGTTTATAAGAACATGAGCTTACTACTTGTGTAACATTTATCCTTGTATTTTAGATGGGAGTTGCTGAGGTGGTATGAGGTTTGGTGTCTACATCCAGCATTTCAGGGAAATTGCCAAGTTGTTCAGATTGTCAACTGTATTATATGAGGTTGTTTTTCAGCTTCATAGCTTACTACTGTAAAGTAAGTTATAAAGGGAATTTTTTAAATAAAAAGAAATAGATTCAGGCTGATTGTGGTGACTCCTGCCTGCAATCCTAGCACTTTGGGAGGCCAAGGTGGGTGGATTGCCTGAGCTTAGGAGTTTGAGACCACCCTCAGCAACATGGTGAAACACCATCTCTACTAAAAAAAACAACAACAACAAAAAAGAAATTAGCTGGTCCTGGTGGTGGATGCCTGTAGTCCCAGCTACTCGGGAGGCTGAGGCACAAAAATTGCTTGAGATTGGGAGGCAGAGGTTGCAGTGACATCATGCCACTGCCAGCCTGGGTGATAGAGAAACTCTGTCTATAAAGAAAAAAAAAAGAGAAATAGATTCACTCAAAGGAGGGAGACCCACTGTTAGTAAAATATATCTGGTACCAGATGCTTTTTGATCTCCTAATGACCTATCAAATTGCAAGTCTTTTGGCTTTGTCATATATTCAGTTACATGTGTATTCATTTAAGAATTGAAGACTTTTTCTATCTCCATTATGTGCCAAGTACTGGGTGGGACACTAGGGGGCAGAGATGAACAAATCTCTGTTCCCAGGATTTCACAGTGGATGTTGGAATTTAGTGCCATTTAGCTTCATTCAATACTGCAGTGGTCCCAAGATTTTCCAAGATGATCCTGTCCTCCAGCGTCCTGTTGATTCAACTTCAGAATATATCCCAGACTCTGTCCCTCTTCACGCCTCACTGCTGCCACCCTGGATTCATCTGCCATCATCTCTCACCTGGATTATCTCAGTAGTATTGTGACTGGTTTTCTTGTCTCCATGCTTACCTCCTTCAGTCTACTCTCTTTCTCTTTATTTCTTTTTTAGACAAAGTCTTGCTCTATTGCCAAGGCTGGAGTGCAATGCCGTGATCTAGACTCACTGCAACTTCCACCTCCCCAGTTCAAGTGATTCTCCTTCCTCAGCTTCCCTAGTAGCTGGGATTACAGGCATGAGCCACCATGCCCAGCTAATTTTTTATATTTTTATTAGAGATAGTGTTTCATCATATTGGCAGGCTAGTCTTGAACTCCTGTCCTCGAGTGATCCACCTGCCTCGACCTTCCAACACGTTGTGATTACAGTAGTGAGCCACCATGCCCAGCCAGTCTACTTTCAATATAACAGCTAGAATAATCCTTTTACACTGGAATTAAGATCATGTTTACCCCTCTGTTCAAACTCTCCAGTGGCTTTGTTTTGTACATGACCTGGCCCCTGCTACCTGTCTCACTGTATTTCCTGCTGCTCCCCTGCTCTTACTGCTCTTGATAAACACTGAGCTCATGGTGTTTCTTTTAGCATGCCAGGCAGGCTTGACCCTGTCCTGTCTCTGGGCCTTGCTGTTTCCTCTGCCTGGAACTTTCTTCCCCTAATGTCTGCATGGCTCACTCTCTTACTGCTTTGGATTGTGGTTCAAAAGTCACTTTATCAAGGGCCTCCAGGCTGCTCTGAGACATTGATCACTGCTTGCGGAGGTCAGTCCTGCAGACCTTGACTTAGTAATAGATGAATGAATATGCTCTTACATACAGGATACAGTGTAAGAGTTGGGCTAAGGGGTCCTCAGCTGCTTTTAGAGGATGATTATAGCTAATTGACTACAATTCCTTGTTCCTTCTTGCATTTATTCAGTATAGCTCTAATAACAGAGATTTTAAGTCAACATGCTGTGGATAATTAACATGGTTAAAAGAGTGGTTTTACAAATGATAAAAACTTTTGGTTCTTGGGACCAGAATAAACACCATTAAGGAATAATTCTTTTTTCAACCACCCCTGAGAGGACCATCTAGTTCAAAGTTTACATAAGTAAACAGAGTAGAGACAAAGGCATGTGGGGTAAACAGACTTACCTGGGGGAGTTTTTGTTATCTTAATCTTCACCTTATGACTTAAAGCTCTAAAGTGAGAACTGGCTATCTTCAGCCTGGCTTATTAAAACATTTTTGGCTCTCCAAAATGTTTGAGACTATAATCTATGACTTCCCTAATATTTTCCTTAATATTTTGCCAGCCACCCTGAGTGAATCCCAACACTGCCCTGCATAAAATATATTCTTAATTCATATTTCCTATTTGATATCTGACTTCCCCTCCTCCTTCACTAAAATGTAAGCTCCATAAGGGAAGGGATTTTGTCTTGTTTTGTTCTGTTGTATCCCTAAATACCTAGAAGGTGCTCAGTAAATATTTGTTGGTTGAATGGATAAATCAGCCTATTACTGAATCAGTTAATATCTTCCATAGAAGGGACTTCTCATACCAGTGGTGTATATTTGTATGAGAGATGGTGTAGGGAGGGACGTGGTCAGAATGGCTCTGTCTGTGTGGAATAGTTTTGCTTAGCATAATCCCAGCAGGCTCCTATTGGGCTTAAGTCACAATTTTAGCCTTGTTAGTATCACTTTTTAATCATAAAGCCAGAGGATGTTAAGATTGGAATTGATCTGGGAGACTATTCTGTCCACTTTTCTCATTACTGATGTGAGAATAACAGAGCCTAGAGAAAGTAAGTTGATTAATCACTATCATAAAGCTGGGGGTCAACCTGAAATTAGGCTTCTGACATCAGATTCTGTAGTCTTTCCTACATGTGTTCCCCCCTGGCTGAGACAGTTTGTGAGCTTTCAGATTTGACAATTTTCTCTCCAGTTTCTAAACAGGAGCTTTTATCTGTACATCTAGATTAGCACAGATGGACAATGACCCTGAAATGTGTGGAAAAATCCCAAAGGTTGGCCTCTGTGAATGGGAACTACCCCAGATGTGTCAAGAGCACCACAGGCATGCTCATTCCTCCATTCACTGGAGCTGTGTATGGTGGGAAGGAAACCCAAATCAAGACCCTTTGCTGCTTCAGTTCTTTTATTGCATGTCACAGTCCAATGCGTCTCCACTTAAAGTCAGATTTTTTGATGAATGATCAGAACAACAGCAGGCCCTTTGGGTCAGAAGTCTTGATCTCACCAAGTGTTCGTTTTCCTGATGGACTTCCTTACTTCAGGTATTTGTATGTGGCTGGTCTATTGTTGAGTTGTCACAGGAGTGTAGAGCCCTCTCTTTTTGGGATAGTTGGTTCTCCTTGTGCAGCATGTCTTGAAGCTGGCCTGTCTCCATCCTCTTTCTAAGTGTGTGAGGTCTTTTGTTGAGCAGGGTAAAGTGAGAAAGGACTCCTTAAGAGAGAAAAACTCCTCCAGCATTTGCTAAAACATGTTTGTGAACTAACTAAGATGTAATTGGATGGCATGAAAAGGCTAAAATTTATTTAATTTCTTGCCTTCTGGTTTGCGATATATGGTGCCTTAAATTGAGTTTAGAAGAAACTTTGATCATAGGTCAAGAGGTGACTTATATATATATATATATATATATATATGTATGTATATATATATATGTGTGTGTGTGTGTGTTACACACACACATACACATATGTGTATGTGTATATATATATTTATATTTATATTTATATCCCACACATATATTGAGATGAGGTTATTTTCTGTTACCCAGGCTGGAGTGTAGTGGCACAATCTCAGCTCACTGCAACCTTTGCATCCCAGGTTCAAGTGATTCTTCTGCCCAGCCTCTGAAGTAGCTGGGATCACAGGCACCTGCCACCATGCCTGGCTAATTTTTGTATTTTTAGTAGAGACTCGGTTTTACTGTGTTGGCCAGGCTGGTCTCGAACTCCTGATCCCAGACCATCTGCCTGCCTCGGCCTCCCAAAGTGTTGGGATTACAGGCATGAGCCACTGCACCTGGCCAAAGGTGTCATATTTAATTATTCTCCCTGTGGCCTCTTTTATAATACCAGTCATGCATGAAGCCCATGGTTTTGTTGCATCTAGTTTTACTGAAACAAAGGCTATGGAGTTTCAGAGTTTACACTGATATATTCTAGTTTGCATCTGAAATGTACTCTGAGGATGCTGACTTCCAGATAGTTATTTTTGGGTCAAGGGAATTTCCAAGTCTTTTGAGTATAGTAGCCATACCACTTACAGAGCTTCATTTTGGTTTGTTTACAAAATTTATTTTAGCTTAGTTTTCTTAGATTAAGTGGGCAAAATAAGAAAGGGCAGAAGCCTTTGGGAGGCTGAGGCAGGTGGATCATGAGGTCAGCATTTGAGACCAGCATGGCCAACATGGTGAAATCTCATCTCTACTAAAAATACAAAAATTAACTAAGTATGGTGATGTGTACTTGCAATCCCCACTATTTGGGAGGCTAAGGCAGGTGAATTGCTTGAACCCAGGAGCCGGAGGTTGCAGTGAGTAGAGATTGTGAGTAGAGATGAGATTTCTCCATGTTGGTCAGGCTGGTCTCGAACTCCCAACCTCAGGTGATCATCCACCTTGGCCCCAAGTGTTGTGATTATAAGCGTGAGCCATTGAGCCCAGCCTCTATCTGTTTTTACAATTATACTGCTAAATACATGATGTTCCATGACAGTGGCAATTTTTAATGACAATTTTTAACTGAGTGGAATTACCATAAAAATAATAGAAGTAGCAGCTAATATTTACTGAGCTGTTACTAGGTGCCTATAAATACCAGAGATTTTTAAATTCCCCATAACTCTTCCTTATTTCATTTAACCACTCCATCTTAAATTATTCATGCTTGCTTCAGTAGCACATATACTAAAGTTGGAACAGTAGAAAGATTGGCATGGCCTCTGTGCAAGAATGACGGGCAAATTTGTGAAGCATTCTATATGTTTTTAAAACAGAGAAAAATATTACTCCTAGATTTTCACTGTTTTTCTGCATATGACCTTTTGTTTAGGTTGAATGATATCCAAAGATGATATTTCAAGAAATGAGATTACTGTGAGTCACAGGGCATTAGCATTCTTATTACACTTGATGTAAATTGCCAAGCTTTCAGGCACGGTGTCTGTCGGCCTATAATTGCAGCACTTTGGGAGGCTGAGGTGGGAGGGCTGCTTGAGGCCAGGAGCTGGAAGAGACAATATAGTGAGCCACTGTATTACTTTTTTAAAATTTCCAGCCTTTATCCTGGAAGGCTTGTATACAACTGAAACACCACTAATAGTATAAGAAAATGCCCATTTCACTGCACCTTTGTTGGAACAGGGTATTATAACTTACCAAGTTATTTTTTGTTCGATTATTTTTAATAAATAAAATACTTCATATTACTTTATTTTTGTCACATTTTAATATATTTTCTTATATTAGCTTATTAGCTTGCTTTCTTGCTTGCTTTCCTTTGTGTGTGTGTGTTTGTGTGTGTGTGTGTGTGTGATGAAGTTCAACTCTTGTTGCCCAGGCTGGGGTACAATGGCATGATCTCTGCTCACTACAACCTCCACCTCTTGGCTTCAAGCCATTCTCCTGCCTCAGACTCCTGAGTAGCTGGGATTACAGGCATGCACCACCACACCTGGCTAATTTTGTATTTTTAGTAGAGGTAGGGTTTCTCCATGTTGGTCAGGCTGGTCTCAGACTCTGGACCTCAAGTTGTCCACCTAACTCAGCCTCTCAAAGTGCTGGGATTACAGGCATGAGCTACTGTACCCAGCTAGCTTTATTTCTTTATTGCCACCTTTATTTTTGAGAGCAAATCTCGCTCTGTAGCCCAGGCTTGAGTATAGTGGTACAGTCTCGAATCATCACAGCCTTGACCTCTTGGGCTCAGGTGATACTTCCATTTCAGTAACTGGGGCTATAGGCACATGCCACCATGCCTGTCTAACTTTTTTTATTTTTAGTAGAGATGAGATCTTGCTAAGTTTGCCAGGTGGTCTACAATTCCTGGCCTCAAGCGATCCACCCACCGCCCCCTCCCAAAGTGCTGGTATTATGAGCATGAGCCACCATGGCTGGGGTGTCCATGCCTTTTCTGTGAATTTTAGAGTTCATGTGTCTTTTACTAATTTGATGATCTATTTATTTAATCTTCAATTAAATTATAAAAATATTAAATGCTTTTAAATAAAGAGGTGAAAAATTTCCTTTACTCTTTAGATTCATAATCTTATCTCAGGAAATAATTGGCCATATTACTCAAGATACATACAGCCTAATTGGATAATACTTCTCGTTTTTATATTTTGTGGACATCTGTTCCAATACCTATTGATCTATCTTAATCCTTTTCATGGTTGCATATGTTTTATTATATGGATGTATCACAATTTACTAGTCAGCTGCTGTAGACATTTAGGCTCCTTCTAATATTTGCTTTGAACTCTTTATAGCATTAAAAATTAATCCCCTCAGCCAGGTGTGGTAGCTCACACCTGCAATCCCAAAACTTTGGAAGACTGAGGTGGAAGAACTGCCTGAGGGCAGGGAATCACCACCAGCCTGGTCAACATAGTGGCACATTGTCTCTACTAAAAATTAAAAACAAAATGAGCTGGACATTGCAGTGCACACCTGTAGTCCTAGCTACTGAGGAAGCTGAGAATGGAGGATCAGTTGAGCCTAGGAGGTTGAGGCTGCAGTAAGCTATGATCACACCACTGCACTCCAGCTTTAGTAACAGTAAGACTGTGTTTCTTAAATCAAATAAAAATTAGGTTGGAAGATTACTGAAGCCCTGGAGGTTGAGGCTGCAGTGAGCTGTGATTGTACCACTGCAGTCCAGGCTAGGCAACAGACAAAGATTCTTTCTCAAAAAAATAAAATAAAATAAAAATGAACCCTTTAGCATATTTCCCAGTAACACCTTCCCTCCTACATTTTTCCTAGAAGCTCTTGAATTTTGTTTGCTTTTCACATACCATTTAAAACTTTTAACTACTGAGGTACACGTCATTCCTTCTTTTATTTTTTAAGAATGTCTCTTTGTCACTGCCAGCAGGATCTACCTTCAAACACTTCAGAGTACAGAAAGAGATTTACTGGACAGCATGTTCTTCAGGTACAAAAGGACTTAGACAGTAACTCAGAAATGATCAAATAATAGTGCATGCATCCAGTGCAATGGGAGGCTCTTCTGGAGAGTGAGAGAAGTTTCCAGATAGCATGACACTGAAGCCGGTGTTTGAAAGTTGAGGAACAGTTACATGAGAGTGGGGAGGGAAGGCGGAGGTGGAGGGAGGGGGAATGGGCTGGGATGGGATGGAGTGTTCCCAGGAGGTAATTAAGATGGCACATGTTGTTCAGGGAATGGTGAATTAAGTGTGGCAGGAATGCTTTGGAGAGACAGTAATTTGCTTGTATGGAATTTTACTCTAGAGACCTCATTCCAGTTTCTAATATTTTGATGTTGTCATCCATAACTGTCCCTGTCAAAAAGTTTGGATTAGGTGTGATGTTCACGATAATGTCAAGTATAATATTTCATGAATTCTCCCAAAATCACAGGAAGGTGCCACAGTTATCCCGATTTTATGGATGAAATCATGAAGACGTAGGGATAATGAGTGCTTTGCCCAGGCTTACATGGCTATTAAGACTGAGTCAGATGTAGGGTCTGGTTTGAGTTTAATGCTTGCTCTGTCGATGAGCACCACGTGTTGGTTCTCCTGTGCAGTTAAGCAGGTAGGTGAAAGAAAAACCCGTTTTTCTCTCTAGTCTCACACTTCCGACTGAATGTGTGTGGAGTTTCTGCACGAAATTCTCCAGTGCTCTGGATATTAACTGAGTATCTCACAGTATTGTTCTGACACTACCTGGAGTTGGGGCAGACCCTACAGGTTAGGGGCTCAGTCCCATGAGACTACCGTCTCTTCAGGTTCCAATGGCAAGTACTAGGTTTTCACCTGTACTTTTGACCAACCTGTTGCAAGTCAGGGGTTTCCAAGACCCCCTTCTTGGATTTATTTGCTAGAACAGCTTACAGAACTCAGAAAAACAGCTTATTTTCTTTTTTCCTGAGACACAGTGTCTCAATTTGTTGCCCAGGCTAGTGTGTAGTGGTGCAGCCATAACTCACTGCAGCCTCGACTTTTTGGGCTTAAGTTGTCCTCCCACCTCAGCCTTCCTGGTAGCTAAGGTTCGACACCTGCACCACCACATTTGGCTAATTTCTTTGAATTTTTGTAGAGATGGGGTCTTGTTTTGTTGCCCAGGCTGGCCACAAATTCCTAGACCCAAGCGATCTTCCCACCTCAGTCACTTAAAGTGCTAGGATTACAGATGTGAGCCTCCACATCTGGTCAGTTCATTTCCTATTACTGGTTCATTGTAAAGGATACCTCTGAGAAACAGCCAATAACAGAGATGTGGATGCTGGATGCAGTGGCTCACGCCTGTGCTCCCAGGACTTTCGGAGGTCGAGTTGGGAGGATTGCTTAAACTCAGGAATTTGAGATCAGCCTGGACAATATGGTGCAATCCTGTCTCTATAGTATGGTGATGCATGCCTGTAATCTCAGCTACTCAGGAGGCTTAGGCAGGAGAATCGCTTGAACCCAGAATGCGGAGGCAGCAGCGAACTGAGATCATGCTACTGCACTCCCGCCTGGGGTACTTAGTGAGTAGCCCAGTCATTTCAGCCACATCCTGGAATGCATTCTTATCACGCTGGAGATCCCAAAGTTCTTAGAGCATCTTGTGTTAGAAAGCTGGGACCAAGACCAAATATTACAACTAAAGATGCTCCTATCACCTCTATCACTGAGCTCTTTATAAGCTTTAGAAGCTCTGTGCCAGGAACCAGGGACAGAGACCAAATATGTATTTCTTTACTTTTTTTGAGGTACAATCTCCCTGTGTCATCCAGGCTGGAGCACAGTGATGTGATCATAGCTCACTAGAGTTTTGACCTCCTGAGCTCAAGTGATGTTCCCACCTGAGCCTTCCAAGTAGCTGGGACTCCACATGCATGTCACCCATGCCCAGCTCTTTGTGTAGAGATGAGATTTAGTTATGTCTCCCAGACTGATCTCAAACTCCTGGGCTAAAGCCATAATCTCAACTCAGCCTCTCAAGTAGCTGGGATTACAAGTGCACACCACCATGTCCAGCTAATATTTATTTTTATTCTTTTGTGGAGGTGGAGTCTCACTATGTTGTCCAGGCCAGTTTCAAACTCCGGGTCTGAAGCATTCCTCCTACCTTGACCTCCCAAAGTGTTGGGATTATGGGTGGAGCCACCATGCCCAGCAATCACAAAGATCTTTATAAAAGAAAGTGAGTAGGAGACTCCAAATTGGAGCCGGAGAAGTGGTGATGGAAGCAGAGGTCAGAGAGGTAGATTTGAATATGCTTCACTTCTGGCTTAGAAGATGGAGTTAGGGGCCTTGATCCAAAGAATGGGGGTGGCTTCTAGCAGCTGGAAAAGCCAAGGGAAGACTTTAGGAAAAGCCAAGAGAAGACTTTAGAGCCTCTAGAAGAAATACAGCCCTGCTGATACCTTAACTTTAGCCTTAATAGGTCTAACTTGAGCTTCTGATCCCCAGAACTATAAGATGGTAGATTCGTGGTGTTTTAAGCAACTGAATGTAGAGTTGTTTGTTGCAGCAGCAAGAAGGAATGAATGTGAAGCCAGGCATGGTGGCTGATGCTGGTAATCCCAGCACTTTAGGAATCCAGGCAGGAAGATCACTTGAGGCCAGGAGTTCAAGACCAGCCTGGGCAATATAGGAGAACCTATCTCTACAAAAAATAAAACTGGCTGGTGCAGTGCCTCAGTCATGTAATCCCGACACTTTGAGAGGCCGAGGAGGCTGAATCACCTGACGTCAGAAGGTTGAGACCAGCCTGGCCAACCTAGAAAAACCCCACCTCTACTAAAAATACAAAAACTAGCTAGGCATGGTGGCACACACATGTAATCCCAGCTTCTTGGGAGGCTGAAGCTGGAGAATCACTTGAAACTTGGAGGTGGAAGTTGCAGTGAGCTGGGATTGCACAATTGGACTCCAGCCTGGGCAAGAAGAGTGAAACTCCATTTCAAAATAAAGTAAAATAATAAGCCAGGCATGATGGCATGCACCTATAGTTCCAGCTACTAGGGAGACTGAGGTGGGAGGATTGCTTGAGCCTGGGAATTTGAGGTTGCAGTGAGCTGTGATAGCACCACTCCACTCCAGTCTTGCTGACAAAGTGAGATCTTGTCTCAAAAAAAAGAAAAAGAAAAGAAAAAAGAAAAGGAAAGAAAGAAGAAATGGACACGGTGGGAATGGGGACAGATGGCAATGTGAAATAGACTGGTCAGGGGTGGCCTCCTATGTGAAAACTGAGCAAAGACTTGGAGGAGGGGAAGGAGCTGGCCAAGGTGCTGAGGGGAGAGCATTGTAGGCAGAAATAACAGAATAGTGTTTTTGATGTGTCTGAGGCTCTGGAAGGAGGCCAGTGGAGCAGAAGGAGACAGGGAGAGAATTAGGGGAGGAAACCAGGGAGTTCCTTGGTGGGGATAAGTACACATCTTGTGAGTCCTGGGAGGTTACTGCTGGGGCTTTGGCTTTTACTTTGAGATGGAAACTGCGGGAGGTTTCTGAGCAGAGCGGCAACATGATCTGTCTCCTGACTTAAAAGTATTCTCTGGCTGCTGAGTTGAGAAAGACTGTGGAAAGATTTGGGTAGAAGCATGGGGGCCAAGCTGTGGCAACATCCAGGTGGCAGATGATACGGGTCCTGACCAGGGTCATGGCAGTGATGAGAGAAGGTCAGAGGAGAGAAGTAGGGGAGGAGACCAGGGAGTTGCTGGGTGGGGATCTTCAGTACATGTTGAAGACGGTCAACAGAATTTCCTGACAGACTGGGTGTGGGGTGTCAGAGAAGGCAGGCATGAACGTTCAGTTTGATTCTTATTGAATTGTTAAGCACTTAAAAAAAAAAAAACACTACTGCTAATTACCTTGGGCACTATGGCCATTTTCATGATATTGATTCTTCCTAACCTTGAACATGGGATGTTTCTCCATCTGTTTGTGTCCTCTCTTATTTCGTTGAGCAGTGGTTTGTAGTTCTCCTTGAAGATGAACTTTACATCCTTTGTTAGTTGTATTCCTAGGTATTTTATTCTCTTTGTAGCAATTGTGAATGGGAGTTTGCTCATTATTTTGCTCTTTCTTAGTCTGTTATTGGTGTATAGA
>CAUYQU010079023.1:0-38916 GCA_963574635.1 Cheracebus regulus
TGGTTTATGTGCATAGAGTTGTTTGTAGTAGTCTCTGATTGTAATTTGTATTTCTGTGGAGTCAGTGGTGATATCCCCTTTATCGTTTTTTATTGCATCTATTTGATTCTTCTCCCTTTTCTTTTTTATTAATCTGGCTAGCGGTCTATTTTGTTGATCTTTTCAAAAAAGCAGCTCCTGGATTTATTGATTTTTTGAAGGGTTTTTTGTGTCTCTATCTCCTTCAGTTCTGCTCTGATCTTAGTTATTTCTTGTCTTCTTCTAGCTTTTGAGTTTTTTTGATCTTGCTCCTCTAGCTCTTTCAATTTTCACAATAGGGTGTCGATTTTAGATCTTTCCTCTCTTCTCTGGTGGGCATTTATTGCTATAAATTTCCTTCTAGACACTGCTTTAAATGTGTCCCAGAGATTCTGGTATGTTGTATCATCATTCTTCTTGGTTTCGAAGAACATCTTTATTTCTCCCTTAATTTCATTGTTTATCCAGTTGACATTCAGGAGCCAGTTGTTCAGTTTCCATCAAGTTGTGTGGTTCTGAGGTAGTTTCTAAATTCGAGTTCTAATTTGATTGCACTGTGGTCTGAGAGACTGTTTGTTATGATTTCCATTCTTTTGCATTTGCTGAGGAGTGGTTTACTTCCAATTATGTGGTCAATTTTAGAGTCGGTGCCATGTGGTGCTGAGAAGAATGTATATTCTGTGGATTTGGGGTGGAGATTTCTGTAGATGTCTATTAGGTCCGCGTGGTCCAGATCTGGGTTCGAGTCCTGGATATCCTTGTTAATTTTCTGTTTTGTTGATCTGTTTAATATTGACAGTGGAGTGTTAGAGTCTCCCACTATTATTGTGTGGGAGTCTAAGTCTCTTTTTAGGTCGTTAAGAACTTGCTTTATGAACCTGGGTGCTCCTGTATTAGGTGCATATATATTTAGGATTGTTAGCTCTTCTTGATGCATTGATCTTTTACCATTATGTAATTCCCTTCTTTGTCTCTTTTGATCTTTGTTGGTTTAAAGTTCATTTTATAAGATACTTTGATTGCAACTCCTGGTTTTTTTTTTTTTTTTTTTTTGCTTTCCATTTGCTTGATAAATCTTTCTCCATCTCTTTATTTTGAACCTATGTGTGTCCTTGCACGTGCGATGGATTTCTTGTATACAGCACACCGATGGGTTTTGACTTTTTATCCAATTTGCCAGTCTGTGTCTTTTGATTGGGGCATTTAGCCCATTTACATTTAAGGTTAATATTGTTATGTGTGAATTTCATCCAGCCATTTTGATGCTAGCTGTTTGTTTTGCCCGTTAGTTGACACATTTTCTTTATTGTGTCAATGTTCTTTACCATTTGGTATGTTTTTGGAGTGGCTGGTACTGGTTGTTCCTTTCATTGTTTAGTGCTTTTTTCAGGAGCTCTTTTAAGGCAGGTCTGGTGGTGACAAAATCTCTCAGCAATTGCTTGTCCATAAAGGATTTTCTTTCTCCTTTGCTTATGAAGCTTAGTTTGGCTGGATATGAAATTCTAGGTTGAAAGTTCTTTTCTTTAAGGATGTTGAATATTTGCCCCCGCTCTCTTCTGGCTTGTAGTTTCTGCCGAGAGATCTGCTGTGAGTCTGATGGGTTTCCCTTTGTGGGTAACCCGGCCTTTCTCTCTTACTGCCCTTAGCATTTTTTCCTTTGTTTCAACCCTGGTGAATCTGACAATTATGTGCCTTGGGGTTGCTCTTCTTGAGGAATATCTTTGTGGTGTGCTCTGTATTTCCTGGACTTGAGTGTTGGCCTGTCTTGCTAGGTTGGGGAGATGATATCCTGAAGAGTGTTTTCCAGCTTGGATTCATTCTCTCCATCACATTCAGGTATGCCTATCAAATGTAGATTAGGTCTTTTCACATAATCCCATATTTCTTGGAGGCTTTGTTCATTTCTTTTCACTCCTTTTTCTCTCATCTTGCCTTCTCATTTTATTTCATTGAGTTGATCTTCAATCTCTGATATCCTTTTTTCTGCTTGGTCGATTCGGCTATTGAAGGTTGTGTATGCTTCTCGGAGTTCTCATGCTGTGTTTTTCAGCTCCATTAGTCGTTTATATTCTTCTCTAAGCTGTTTATCCTAGTTAGCATCTCATCTAACCTTTTTTCTAAGGTCTTAGTTTCTTTGCATTGGGTTAGATCGTGTTCTTTTAGCTCTGAGAAGTTTGTTATTACCCACCTTCTGAAGCCTGTTTCTGTCAATTCATCTGATTCATTCTCCATCCATCTTTGATCCCTAGCTGGTGAGGAATTGTGATCCCTTGGAGGAGGAGAGGCGTTCTGGTTTTTGGTGTTTTCTTCCTTTTTGCACTGGTTTCTTCACGGTAGTGGTTTTATCTACCTGTGGTCTTTGTAGTTGTTGACGTTCGGATGGGGTCTCTGAGTGGATGTCCTTTTTGTTGATGTTGAAGCTATTTCTTTCTGCTTCTTAGTTTTCCTTCTAACAGTCAGGCTCCTCTGCTGCAGGACCACTGGAGGTCCACCCTAGACCCTGCTCACCTGCGGATTGCCTGCAGTGGTGCAGAACAGCAAGGGTTGTTCAAGGTTTCTTCCTCTGCTATCCTCGTCCCAGAAGGTTTCCCACCAGGTATCGGCCTGAGCTCCCCTTTGTGAGGTGTCTCTTTGGGTATAACGGGGTTCAGGGAGCTGCTTGAAGATACAATCTGTCCCCTGTAGGAGCTCAAGTGCTGTGCTGGGAGCTCTGTTGTTCTGTGCAGAGCTGCTGGGCAGGTACCTTTAAGTCTGCTGCAGCTGAACTCATAACCGCCTCTTTTCCCAGATGCTCTGGTCTGGGAAGGTTGGCTTTATTTATAAGTCCTTGTTGTGCTCCTGCCCCGCACAGATGCCCTGCCCCGCACAGAGTAGTCTAGTCACAGTCTGCCAGCATAGGCATTACTGAGCTGCTGCAGGCTCTGCCCTATTGCTTTGTGAACTGCCTAGGTAGTGGGGGACACCATTCCTCCCACTGAACTGGACGGTCCTGGGTCCAGCTGTGGTTGCTGCGAAACTCTCAATCCAGAGTGTGTCAGATTGCTTGTTTTGTAGGGGTGGTACCTGTGAGCCAGATCACCTAGCTCCCTGTCTTAGCCCCCTCCCTTTCAATTGAATGGGCGGCTCTGTCTCCCAGGCGTTCCGGGCACCAGCCAAAAAGGCAGCCCAGACTTGTGTGAGTTTCTGTGCTCCGATGCAGCACTGGCTGAAACTGCCATGCTAGTGGCGCTTTTCGGCCTGGGAATCTCCTGGTCTGTGGGCAGTGAAAACTTGTTTGGAAATGCAGTAAGCACTCACCCTCTGTGCTGCTCTCACTGGGAACTGCACTCCAGAGCTGTTCCTATTTGGCCATCTTGGATCCCCCGCACAATATATTATTATTATTGACTGTAGTTACCCTGCTGTACAGTAGATCTCAAAACTTATTCCTCTTGTCTAACTGCAGCTTTTACCTTTTAACCAATAACTCCCCATTTCCTCCCCGACAACTCCCAGTCTCTGGTAACATCATTCTACTCTTCTATGAGTTCATTGTTTTTAGAGTCCATGTGTAAATGAGATCATGCTGTATTTGGCTTTCAGTGCTGGCTTATTTCACTTAACATAATGTCTTCTAGGTTCATCCACATTGTCACAAATGACAGAATTTTCTTATTTTTTAAGGCTGAATAGTATTTCATTGTGTGTATATACCATATTTTCTTTATTCATTCACCGATGAACATTTAAGTCATTTCCATATCTTGGCTATTGTGTATAGTGATGCAGTGAACATAGGAGTGCAAATATCTGTTTGACATACTAATTTCAGTTCCTTAGGGTATATACCAAGAAGTAGAATTGCTATGGTAGTTCTATTTTTAGTTTTTTTGAGGAAGTTCCATATAATTTTCCATAACAGCTGTACCATTTATATTCCCATCAACAATGTACAAGGGTTCCCTTTTCTCTGCATCCTCACCAACACTTATCTTTCATCTTTTTGATAATAGCCATTCTAACAGATGTGAGGAGGTACTGTTTTTTAATGCATGCGGTATACCACATACTTTTTTTTGCTGTTTTTTTGTTGATATGGAGTCTCGCCCTGTCACCCAGGCTGGAGTGCAATGGTGTGATCTCGGCTCACTGCACCCTCCACTTCCCAGGTTCCAGTGATTCTCCTGCCTCAGCCTCCCATGTAGCTGGGATTACAGATGCATACTATCACGCCTGGCTAATTTTTGTATTTTTATAGAGACAGAGTTTTACTATGTTGGCCAGGCTGGTCTCTAACTCCTGACCTCATGATCCACCTGCCTCAGCCTCCCAAAGTGCTGGGATTACAGGTGTGAGCCACCATGCCTGGCCACCACATACTTGAATCTTTATCCCCTACAAGGTAGGTGTAATCTTCAGTTTACAGATGAAAAAACTGAGAATCAGAGGTTGTGCCATTCCCAACTTCCCACAGCTACTGATAATGATGGGGTTTGACCCTAAGTCTGTCTGACTCTAGAAGTTTGTGTAAGGAGACAATGAGAAATAAGGCTATAATCCAGAATGTAGGACATTCTATAGGACAAATGACCTAGTTTCTCCAACAAATAAAGAAAGAAAAAAGAAGGAAGGCTTTTATAGAATACAGGAAAGAGACTTAAGAGTAGTGATGAGCTGGTAAATGTTTAACAACTGATTCTTTGAAAAAAGAAAGGATGCTGACTTCTAGTATTTGCTGATTTTTGTGGTATAAATATTCCCACCATGGCTGATTTCAAGTTACCAGTGTGAACTCACTGAATGAAGAGTTGGGAAGAGGTGCACTGTTGTACTCATTGTATGGTTATTTCTACTATGCAGACAGAGTAGCTATAAACAACCTCAAACACATAAATAATAGTCAACTGTAGTAAAATAGTTAGGGAGTGATGTTTTCAGTGTTTATTACCTTGGCTTTGTTTTGTTTTGTTTTGAGACAGAGTCTCTGTCACCCAGGCTGGTGTGCAGTTGTAGGTGCAACCTCCACCTCCTGGGTTCAAGCGAGTCTGGTGCTTCAGCCTCCCAAGTAGCTGAGATTACAGGCATGTGCCTCCATACCTGGCTAGTTTTTGTATTTTTTTAAAATAAAGATGTGGTTAATCTGGTCTCGAACTCCTGACCTCAGGTGATCTGCCTGCCTCAGCCTCCCAATGTACTGGGATTACAGGTGTGGGCCACTGTGCCCGGCCTACCTTGGCTTTTAATGTAATTTATTTAATTTTAAACTTTTATAATTTAGTTTTTAAAAAATGACCATGTTTAACAATTGGCTCGCAGAATTTCTGAAAATGTAATATTATTTGTGAGCTGGTATGAGCCAGCTTATGCACACCCTACCCTATGGACCTTGTTTGGATCCTGATTTGACCAAACCAACTGTAAAAAGACATAATTTAGACAATTTTGAAAATTTGAGTATGGATTGGGTTTCAGATGATATTTAATATTAAAGCATTGATGAGTATTTTAGGGGGGATGATTACATGATTTTTTTTTTTGGAGACAGGTTTTGCTCTGTCACCCATGCTTGAGTGCAGTGGCACGATCTTGGCTCATTATAGCTTTTGATTTCCTGGACTCAGGCAATTCTCTCACCTCAGCCTCCCTGGTGGCTGGGACCACAGGTACTTACCACCACACCTGGCTATTTTTTTTGTTGGTACTTTTGTGTAGAGATGGAATTTCACCATGTTGCCCAGACTGGTCTGGAACTACTGGGCTCAAGCAATCTCCCAACCTTGGCCTCCCAAAGTACTGGGATTATAGGCATGAGCCACCGTGCCTAAACTACACGATTTTTAAAAAAAGATTCTTATTTGCTAGAGATGTAAACTGCAGAATTTATGGGTGAAATGACATGATGCCTGAGATTTGCTTTAAAATATTCCAGGATACAATATGTGTAAGGGTAAATAGCTGAAACAAGGTTGACAAAATGTTGATTGTTGTTGAAACTGGTGATGGTTACACAGGACTTTATTATGCTATTCTACTTTCAAGTATGGTTGAAAATTTCTGTAAGAGCTCAGAAAAAGAGGTAAGGGTAGAATGTGTTTTTAGTTTTGGCCCATATTTTGGAGGGCCGTAAATAGAAAAGAATTTTGCGTTAAATTTTGTAAGTTACAGCTCCTGAACTGTTTTTAGTTAGGAGCAGAGAAAAGCAGTAATTTGCCCAGGGCTGAGAAATGAGTAATCAGTGGGAATGTCAAAGAGGGCTTTTACTATAGGTAGAATAACAGGTCAATTTTTTTAATTTTTAAAATTAATTAATTAATTAATTTTGAGACAGAGTCTCACTGTTGTTGCCTAGGCTGGAGGGCAATGGTGCAATCTCAGCTCATTGCAACCTCTGCCTCCCAGGTTCAAGTGATTCTCCTGCCTTAGCCTCCCTAGTAGCTGGGATTGCAGGCATGTGCCACCACGCCTGGCTAATTATGTATTTTTTTTAGTAGAGTTGGAGTTTCTCCATGTTGGTCAGGCTGGTCTCGAACTCCCGACCTCAGGCGATCTACCCGCCTCAGCCTCCCAAAGTGCTGGGATTACAGGTGTGAGCCACTGTGCCTGGCCTAAAATTTATTTTTATTTTTTTAGAGTTCCTTTGAGTTGCTGTTTTAATAGGTCCATTTTTTGAATAATGACTTTATTATTTTACATTAAAGTCATTAAAAATGCTGTATCACAATTCAGGTTTCCATCTATCTTAAGCTTCTACATTTTAGGGACTACATTAATGCCTAATTTCATCAGATTTATCTAGTACGTAATACTGGGCTTTCTGATTCTGTGTCCTTTGATGTATCATGACAGGTCTAGAAGTAGATGTTAGATTGCCTCACTCGTAGCAATTATTCTTTCCATTGTACCTTTCTACTTCCAGCTTAATTTGGAATTTTCTATTAAATGACTGCAATGATTTTACTTGGGTTATTTTTTAAATCTAAAATGCTTAAATAAAAGATAACAGAAAACAATATCACATGATACTGGTTAGAATATTAAAAAAAAAGATAACAGAATATAAAATAAGAAGCAGATTCAGGCAGCCAACACAGTTATTATAGAAACATTTTGAATTGTCTGGACTTCATTTATTTGTTATTGAATTCCTAGAACCTGATAATTAGCTTAAGGTATGTACTCTCCACATTTTATTATTGCTCAAGGATAAAAATAATACAGATTTCTTAAATATATAAGTACATATATATGTTCATATGTATACGTATATACACACATTTACACATATGTATCTACTGATTGCTCATTGCTTCTAGCCATTCTAGAAGACTGAAATATATTGAATTGGGCTTAGTGTGATGGCTCATGCCTGTTAGCACTTTGGGAAGCTGAGGCAGAAGGATCATTTGAGCCCTGGAGTTCAAGACCAGACTGGGCAACATAGCAAGACCTTGTCTCTACAAAAAGAAAAAAAAAATTAGCTGAGTTTGGCAGCACGTGCCTATAGTCCCAGCTACTCTGGAGGGTGAGGTGGGAAGATTACTTGAGCCTGGAAGATCGAGGCTGCAGTGAGCTGTGATCATGCCACTGCACTTTAGCCTGGGTGACAGAGTGAGACCCTATCTTAAAAAAAATATATATTTATATATATATAGAGAGAGACAGAGAGAGAGAAAATTGGAATATTTGAAATAGAGATGCCTTTATTTTGAATTTTCAAAAGATTTTTAAAATAGCATTAATTATTTTCTTATTTCAAAAAAATACTTATATTTTGTTAATTAGAATTAGACTGTATGTACTGTGTGTACATTTTGGGATCCTATTTTTCCCTACTTAATATACATTATGAGAATTCCCCATGTCATTAATTATTCTGAGAACAATTTTAGTTTCTGTGTATTGTCATATATACCTGCAGGTCTAGATGTGAAAAACATACTATATATATAACTTAATATGTGTAACTTTACCTCTGTTGTCAGAGGTTTAGAATATTTACGGTTTTTTTACTGTTATTTGTAGACAACAACCTTGTCAAAAGGTTATTAAACTTATGCTCTCTCTCTCTCTCTATATATATATACATATATTTACACATATTTCACTTAAAACTTGAGTATGGTTTAGTGATAAAAATAATGTTTAATAAATGTCATGTTGACCTGGGTTTTCAACTGCATCATTTGTTACTAGAAACCATTTTTTTTCTCCTAGGGCATAAAACCAGCCAGCTTCAATAAAGTCACTGATCCTGAAGTGAAAGAAATCATTGAAGGATGTATTCGTCAAAACAAATCTGAAAGGTGGGTGCAATTGTAGCAAAATGACATAAGTGAAAGATGCATTTTTCTCTTATCTTGTATTCGGTCATTTTCTGATCTTTCAGTCATGCCGAGTTTAACTTTTGAGTAGAAGCCAAATCATACCGTCTAGATTGAAGTGTATCAGTGCATGTTGTTTGCCATTTTAGACTTGAATATCATGTGCTGAATTTTTCTTGAACTGACATTTGGGTTGTGTTCGTGTGTGTGTGTGCATTTTGACAAGTTTCCTCACCTTTATCCATCAGCTTAATGGTCAGTAGGCCCTCACAGGTTAATTTGCTTCTAACAGTTGAGAGTGGACAGATTTTTAAAAATTTGATTATATATCCTCATGTCACTATAATGTTAAAGCTAATATGGATAGAAGAAGTATGTATTCAAGAAATCATATTCCACATTTATCTCACAATTTGTGTTTGCCTTATGGACAACTCCCATTACTCTTAGCTTTTGCCTCCCTTTAGGTTTTATTTCTTATTAATTTTTTTTTTTTTTTTTTTGAGACATAGTCTCGCTATATTACTCAGGCTGAAGTGCAGTGGTGCAATCTCAGCCCACTGCCACCTCTGCCTCCCAGGTTCCAGTGATTCTCCTGCCTCAGCCTCTCGAATAGCTGGGATTGCAGGCACATGCCATCACACCTGGCTAATTTTTATATTTTAATAGAGATGGGGTTTCACCATGTTGGCCAGGCTGGTCTCCAATTTGTGGCTTCAAGTGACCCGCCTGTCTCAGCCTCCCAAAGTGCTGGCATTACAGGCGTGAGCCACCATGCCTGGCCTGCCTCCCTTTAGTTTCAGCTTTAGATAGTTGCTGAATTTAAATTGGTGGGTTCGTCTTTTGATTTTTGCTTCCTTATTGATAATTATTAATAAAGGTGATACATCCTTTGTAGAAATTTTCATAGGCTTATCGGCCATTTGTATATCTTTGCAGAAATATCTATTCAACTCTTTTGCCCATTTTTAATTGGCTTGTTTGGTTTTTTGTTGTTGTTGAGATAGGAATTTAGGCATGCTTTTAAAAATGAGTCTAAAAATACTATGTAGAAGTAGCTCTTTTAGTTTAGATTCTGATTGTTGTTTGTACAGCCTTTAAATATGTTCTATTACCAAAGAACATTGGAATACTGAAAAGCATATTAGTATATTGGAAAAAGCACAGGCTTCAACATCAGACTTAAAATCAAATCTGGACTCACACTTAACCTGTGTGATCTTGAGCAAGTTAGTTGCATAAAACAGGTATTATTTTAATGACTGAAAGGATAATAGGCTGAGCGTGGTGGCTTACACCTGTAATCCTAGCACTTTGGGAGGCCAAGGCAGGAGGATCACTTGAGGCCAGGAGTTGAAGAGCAGCCTGGGAAGCAAAGTGAGACACTTGTCTCTACAAAAAATTAAAAACAAAAAAATTAGCCAGGTGTAGTGGCACATACCTGTAGTCCCAGCCCCTACAGAGGCTGAAGTGGGAGGATTGCTTGAGCCCAGGAGTTGGAGGCTACAGTGAGCCATGACCGTGTCACTGTACTTTAGCCTGAACGACAGAGTGAGACACTGTCTTAAAAACAAACTGGCTGGGCACAGTGGCTCTTCCCTATAATCCCAGCACTTTAGGAGGCTGAGGCAGTTGGATCACTTGAGGTCAGGAGTTTGATACCAGCCTGGCCAACATGATAAAACCCCATCTCTATAAGAAATACAAAAAATAGCTGGACGTGGTAGTGGGTACCTGTAATCCCAGCTAATCAGGTGGCTGAGGCAGGAAAATTGCTTGAACCTGGGAGGTGGAGGTTGCAGTGAGCTGAGATCATGCCACTGCACTCCAGCCTGGGCAACAGAGTGAGACTCCATCTCAAAACAAGCAAGCAGACAAGCAAACAAATAAACTAAAATAATTTTACTGCAAATAATAAAAATTTTATAGTAAAAATTTACTATAAATAATACAGTAAAAATTTTTATTGGGAAGCAGAGGGCTTTACTTGGTTGTGCCTCCTTAAACACATCTTGCTTTAGTCTTAAAAGTAATTCATTTGAGCAAGCTTTTTCTTTTTTTTTTTAAAATCAACTTTGTATGGAATGATGGCTTGTTCTATTTATGACACTGACTTAGTTAAGTATTTGTCATTTGGTCACTAAAAATGTAGGGGGTTGAAAATCCTCAACTTACAAGGTACCATGCTGTCTATATACTTTTTCTGTTTACGTAGTATAGGAAGATGTCTCTGTATACTTTATGCAGTACATCAGTTTCAGTTCTCCCTGGCTTTGTAATGTTATGTATCTGTTTTAAATATTATGTATCTGTTTTAAAAGTTACTAAAATAAATTAACTTACTCAGCTTGTAAACAAATCTTTTGAAGCTATGTCCTTTATTTCTCTTCAGAGATTGTTAATCCCTAATATTAGGCTAGGGTTGTATCCATTATATGTATACTCTGGCCTAAAACCGGAGTTAAATACAAAACCAATGGACTTTCCTGAACCACATTAGCTTCACCCATGGCATTCTGTACAGAGTAAAGTGCACTGACTAGATTATTGTTAATGCAACCAGTGACTTCTATTTATAACATTTGTAAAAAGAGTTTGAATTTTTAATTTACTTTAGAGTTTATAAATCTGTAAAGTTTTTGGTTCCGTTTGCTAAGAATCTGCTGTTTGAGTCTGAGTAACTTAAGCCAGTGGCTTAGGGAAATTTGCCTAACATGTACTAAACTACTTCTCCAATTCTCATTAGACATAATTTTATGTATGTTAAACTTTGTTATTTACATGTATTACTGGTAATAATTCATTTTTAATTGAAGTCACTCCATATGCATGTTAGTTGCGATTTCTTTGCATCCCTGATAATAAGTTGGATATAAGATTCGTTGTTTTGCTTCCACAGGATCTGTTAAAAGAAAGAGATTTGGTCTTTATTTTTTTTTAATTTTTTTATTTTTATTTATTATTATTATTTTTTTTGAGACAGAGTCTCGCTCTGTCGCCAGGCACCAGGCTGGAGTGCAGTGGTGCGATCTCAGCTCACTGCAACCTCCGCCTCCCAGGTTCAAGCAATTCTCCTGCCTCAGCCTCCCGAGTAGCTGGGACTACAGACGCACACCACCACACCCAGCTAATTTTTGTATTTTTAGTAGAGAGAGGGTTTCACCATGTTGGCCAGGATGGTCTCCATCTCTTGACCTCCTGATCTGCCCGCCTCGGCCTCCCAAAGTGCTGGGAGATTTGGTTTTTATAACAAGGCGGATTAATGATTAAATTGATAGAAAATTTAAAATAAGTTTTTTTGCTTTCATACAATTTTTAGTAAAGGATCTACATCTTGCTATGATTGGAAGAACTGATAATGAGTTATATGTTTTGTTTATTAGGTTGTCTATCAGGGACCTATTAAACCATGCATTTTTTGCTGAGGATACAGGACTGAGGGTGGAGTTAGCAGAAGAAGATGATTGCTCAAATTCATCCTTGGCTTTAAGACTCTGGGTTGAAGACCCTAAAAAATTGAAAGGCAAACACAAGGACAATGAAGCTCTTGAATTTAGTTTCAATTTAGAAACAGATACACCTGAGGAAGTAGCATATGAAATGGTAAGTTAATCATACCACTATTCCCCTCACCTCTTATTGTATCAGGGTTGATTCCTTTCTCCTTCTTACTGCTTTCTTTCCTCTCATTTTCTTTAAATTGTTATGTTGTTGTGAACTATATTGCCATGACACAGTATATTAAATTTGTATGTACACTATAAAGAATAACAAAGCTCTATATTTATTAAGAAATAGAACATTACCAGTACCTTAGAAGCCACCCAAGTGTCTCTCTCATTTGCATTTCCCTCCCTCATCACCATGCGTAATATCTACCCAGACTTTTTTTTTTTTTCTTTTTTTGAGACAGAATCTCGCTCTGTTTCCCAGGTTGGAGTATAGTGGCACAATCTTGGCTCACTGCAACCTCCACCTCCCAGGTTCAAGCGATTCTCCTGTCTCAGTCTTCCAAGTTGCTGGGATTACAGGTGCCTACCACTGTGCCTGGTTAATTTTTGTACTTTTAGTAGAGACGGGGTTTCATCATGTTAGCCAGGCTGGTCTCGAACTGTTGACCGCAAGTGATCCGCCCGCCTTGGCTTCTCAAAGTGCTGGAATTACAGACGTGAGCCACTGAGTCCGACCCTCTACCCAGACTTTTGTGTTACTCATTTCTTTGTTTTTCATCATAGTTAACCTAAGTAATATACGGTTTTGTTTTGAAAACCGAACAGCAAGCATGCACCTAGCTGGTTATGGGAAAAGGCAGTATTGGTACAATTAGGTGAAGAGCTCTCAGGAGAGGATAAGCTGAAGAGAATTTCTCAGTCACAGTGAGTCTGGCTTCAGTTTCCCTAAGAGTTTACAAGAGCTGCTTCTGGGGAAGTCAGAGGGTAAGATTCTGAATGAGGCCAGGAAAATACACCCACATCTCAGCACAGTCAGGGCACCGGCAGGGCTGTTAATGCAGACCAGAAATTAGTTGTCTGGTTACCATACGGTTTGATGGGCAGTGGGTCACTCTGACTCTTCGCTTCCAATCTCTCTGTGACCAGCCCACACCCTCAATAGTAGATCACAGCAGGCAACTTCTGTGGGGTGAAATGCATGTCCACACCTGCTCCAGGCAGCTGCAGTGCTGGTGGGAGGGTGTGCAGGAGCCGCAGCAGCACATACTCAAAACCAGCCAAGTACAGACCATTTGAGTCAGACTCACCTGGGCATTCTGGCCTCAGGTAAAAAGCAGGGTGAGGCAATGACAGTGGGGACTTTGAAATGATAGTCTTTACATGTCTTTCTGATCATACTGTTCTAATCTGGAATGATTACTTTGGACATCCGGTACACAGCTATCACCCTTGCATTTCCCTTTATCGTCTTCCTAGACTTCTCTTTGCTTCACTCCTGTATTTAATTTTGGGTTTCCTAAATCCCGTGTCTTTCTCTTTCTTGGCGTATCCTTTTCAGTGACACAATTCCTCTGCTAGCTTCTTATGAAAGAGTACATTGTAGTTAAATTCTCTGACATTTACATGCATAAAAACACCTTTTTCAGACACATGCGGTGGCTCATGCCTGTAATCCCAGCACTTTGGGAGGCTGAGGCGGGTGGATCATGAGGTAATGAGATGGAGACCATCCTGGCCAACATGGTGAAACCCCGTCTCTACCCAAAATACAAAAATTAGCTGGGCATGGTGGCACACACTTGTACTCCCAGGTACTTGGGAGGCTGAGGCAGGAGAATCGCTTGAGCCTGGGAGGCAGAGTGGAGGTTGCAGTGAGCTGAGATTGCTCCACTGCATTCCAGCCTAGCGACAGAGTGAGGCTCCATCTCAAAAAACAAACAAACAAAAAGAAACACTTTTTTCTATATTCATATTTAGTCAACCATTAAAGGCATTTTATGTTGGCTTTTTTTTTTAATTTGGAATTATTGCTCCATGCTCTACTAGCTTTCAGCGTTGCTGTTAAGTCCAGAATTGTTATAATTACTGATCTTTTGCATATGACCCATTGTTTTCCTCTCTGGAAGCTTGTAATATCTTCTCTTTCTTCGTAGTGTTCTAAAATTTCAGTGATGTATCTTGATTTCGGCTATCTTCAACCATTGTTTTGGATACTCAGTGGACCCTTTCGATCCATCAGTCCATATCCTTTAGTTTTTGGGAAATTACTTGAAGTATTTTGTTAATGATTTCTTTTTCTTTGTTTTCTCTTTCTGGAGCAGCTATTGTTTGGATGTTGAGCATCTTGGATTCATTCTTCAATATTCTTATCTTTTCTGTTTTCTACCATTTTGTCTTTTTATTCTCCTTTCTGGCAGATATTACCAACTTTACTTTCTAACCCCTCTATTGAGTTTTTCGTTTCTGCTATCATGTTTTGAATTTCAAGAGTCTGTTTTTATTTTTTGTCTGTTCTTTTTTTAAAGTCAACATTTTGTTCTTTGTTTTGTAGATGCAATATTACTTTATATCTCTGTCATAGTCTGTTTCCTCCAAGTTGCTGGTTTTCTCTTTGTTGGTTTTGTGTTCTTTTTTTTTTTTGAGACAGAGTTTTGCTCTTGTTGCCCAGCTTGGAGTGCAATGGCACAATCTCGGCTCACTGTGACCTCCGCCTCCCAGATTCAAGTGATTCTCCTGCCCCAGCCTCCCGAGTAGCTGGAATTACAGGCACCCATCACCATGTCCAGCTAATATTTTTTGGTATTTTTAGTAGAGACAGGGTTTCACCATGTTAGCCAGGCTGGTATCGAACTCCTGACCTCAGGCGATCCACCCGCCTTAGCCTCCCAAAGTTCTGGGATTACAGGCATGAGCCACCGTGCCCTGCCTTGTTCTGTCTTCTTGTGAGAGGCTTTTCTCATATTTCTGGTAAATCTTTGCTGTCTACTAATAATTAATAGTAGGAGACTATATTAGTTTTCTATTGCTATGTAACAAGTTCCTACAAATTTAGCGGCTTAAAACAACACGCTTTTTTTTTTTGAGATGGAATTTTGCTCTTGTTGCCCAGGCTGGAGTACAGTGGCGTGATCTAGGCTCTCCCCAACCTCCGCCTCCCAGGTTCAAGCAATTCTCCTGCCTCAGCCTCCCGAGTAGCTGGGATTACAGGCATGCACCACCATGCCCAGCTAATTTTGTATTTTTAGTAGGGATGGGGTTTCTCCATGTTGGTCAGGCTGATCTTGAACTCCTGACCTCAGGTGATCCACTGGCCTCAGCCTCCTGAAGTGCTGGGATTATAGGTGTGAGCCACCGTGCCTGGCCAACAGCACCCATTTATCTCACAATTCTGTAGGTCAGAAATCCTGGTGGACTTGGCTGGATTTTCTGCTTAGGATCTCATAATGCCAAAATCAAAGTGTTGACTGACCTGGGCTCTTCTCTGGAGATTCTGGGGAATAATCTGCTTTCAAGCTAATCCAAGTTGTTGGTAGAATTCAATTCAATGCAGTTGTAAGACTGAAGTCCCTGTTTCCTTGCTGGCTATTAGCTGGGTCCACTTTCAGTTCCTAGAAGTCACTCTTCAGTCCTTTCCCATGCCTCCACCCCATCTTCAAAGTCAGCGATGGCATATTGAATCTTGCTAGTGCCAGCAGCTAGTAAAAGACTCATGCAGATAACCTGCCTAGATTAAGGCCAATTGTGCTATATATTATAGCAAACACAGTGATGGGAGTGATATCTCATATTTACAGGTTTGGGGATTAAGAGGGAGCACCTTAAAGTAGATTACAGAACTGAGAATGTTATATCATGGTACCTCCTCAAATGATCTTCTCTACTGCTCAGCTCTGTTCCTCTGAGATGACAAGGCAGAACCTTTTCTTCTTCTCTCTCTCTTCTAATGCCTAGTAAGAAGTAGTACTTCACTGTTAGCATACTTGCCTCTGCCTAGAATGTTGGTCCTCACTCCAAACTTCTGCACATCCCTCAATAGTGTGTATGTTCCTTTTTGGCTTTAATGCAGGTCAGAATTTATCTTCCAGGCTAGATGTGATGGCTCATACCTGTCATCCCCGCACTTTGGGGAGGCCAAGGCGAGAGGATTGCTTGAGCCCAGGAGTTAGAGACCAAAGCCCAAGCAATATAGGGAGACCCCGTCTCTACAAAAAATTAAAAATTAGCCAGGTGTGGTGGTGCACGCCTATGATCCCAGCTACTTGGGAGGCTGAGGTGGGAGCATCACTTGAGCCTGTGAGGTCAAGGCTGCAGTGACCTATCATCGTACCACTGCATTCTAGCTTGGGCAACAGAGTGAGACCCTGTCTCTCAAAAAAAAAAAAAAAAAGAATTCTTCTGTGACAGCATTTACTCTATTTCCTCCAGAGATGCAATGTGCTCCTACTTAAGACCTTTACAGCAGCTCATTTTTAGCTCATTTCAAGGTATGTCCATTTCACACCACCAGATAGTGTGCTCATACATGATAAAGCACTGACTTAGTCACCTATATCTGGTACCTAGTACCATGCACATTGTAGATACTTAATGTTGCTGAATAAGGAAACCTTTTTAATCCTTCAAAAAACTTAATGGCAGTTCTAAATAACCTGTGATAAGGCTGCATACACCGAAACATCAAATTGTTTTGTTTTTGTTTAAAGCCTGAATTATTTTAACAATGCTTAGTAATAGTATTGATTTTTCTCATGCCAATTAGAGGCTCTGACATTTATGTATGTCTTTCTTTAAGAGAGAATATAGAAATAGATTAACCATTAATTTGGAATTTGGGGGCATAAAATAACTGCTAGTAAAAAAGAAGTTAAAATTGGCCAGGTGTGGTGGCTCACGCTTGTAATCCCAGCACTTTGGGAGGCCAAGACAGGCGAATCACGAGGTCAGGAGTTTGAGACCAGCCTGGCCAACACAGTGAAGCCCCGTCTCTACTAAAAATACAAAAAAAATTAGCTGGGTGTGGTGGCGGGCACCTGTAATCCCAGCTACTTGGGAGGCTCAGGCTGAGGCAGGAGAATTGCTTGAACCTGGGAGGCAGAGGTTGCGGTGAGCTGAGATTGCGCCATTGCACTCCAGCCTGGGCGACAGAGCAAGACTCCATCTCAAAAAAAAAAAAAAAAGAGTTAAAATCTTGAATGTTAAAGAAGTAGTTTGCTTATTACGTTTTGTTTGTAGGTCAAGTCTGGCTTCTTTCATGAAAGTGATTCCAAAGCTGTTGCTAAATCCATCAGAGACCGGGTGACCCCGATAAAGAAGACAAGGGAGAAGAAGCCTACTGGCTGCTTGGAAAAACGCAGGGATTCTCAGTGCAAGTCTATGGGGAATGTATTCCCTCAGCCCCAGAATACAACTTTGCCCCCTGCTCCTACTCAGCAAACTGGGGCTGAATGTGAAGAAACTGAAGTTGATCAACATGTTAGACAACAGATTCTACAAAGAAAACCACAGCAGCACTGCTCCTCTGTTACAGGTAACACAGTTACAGCTTGTAAAAGCAAACAAACGTGCAATTATATTCCCTAATCTTTGTTTATTTTGAAGGGCAGTGGTCAATGGCCTATTTTGTTTCTTTTCCTTTTTGTATCTTTTATTTTTATTTTTTATTTTTTCATCTCAGCTGTGCAGAGACCTTTTTGTGTCTTTAAGTAACACTACTGTGTTTTTCAGAGCATTCTGTTGTTATCTATCATTTCATCAAGCCTTTTATAAAACCCCTGAAATAGACTGTTAAGTGACTTGTCTAAGGTGCTAGTTGTGGAAGGATTATAATCTAGCATCTGGTTTTGTTCAGAGTGTAAATAAAATGACCTTATTATCATTTTTGAGGGTCCAACATAAATCTTTTTTTTTTTTTTTTTTTGAGGCAGGGCCTTGCTCTGTCACCCAGGCTGGAGTACACTGGCACCATCATGACTCACTGCAGCCTCGACCTCCCTAGGCTCACGTGATCCTCCCACCTTAGCCCCCTGAATAGCTGGGACTACAAGTGCATGCCACTATACCTGGCTAATTGTTGTATTTTCTTTTGGTAGAGATGGGGTTTCACCATATTGGCCAGGCTGGTCTCAAACTCCTGGGCTGAAGCCATCTGCCTGCCTCAGCCTCCCAAGTGTTAGGATCACAGGCATGACCCACTGCACCCAGCTGCATAAATCTTTTAATAAAGAAAATATAGAGCTAGGCCAGGCTTGGTAGCTTGGCTCATGCCTATAATCCCAGCACTTTGGGAGGCCGAGGCAGGCAGATCATGAGGTCAAGAGATGGAGACCATCCTGGCCAACATGGTGAAACCCCGTCTCTACTAAAATAAAAAAATTAGCCGGTCATGGTGGCGCATGCCTGTAGTCCCAGCTACTTAGGAGTCTGAGGCAGGAGAATCGCTTGAACCAGGGAGGCAGAGGTTGCAGTGAGCCGAGATTGTGCTGTTGTATTCCAGTCTGGCTCAAAAAAACAAAACAAAACAAAAATTTAGAACTAAAGGTAAAATTTATTACTCAAGAAGGAATTTTCTAGTCTTTAAGACCCTTTGTATTTTAGGCTCAAGTATAAAATTAGCACAATTCTGCTAATTTCCTGCTGTAATGCATTTTATCTTCCAGAAGGACACAGTATTTGCATAATAATAACCTATTGTTCTACAAAGACAGTATTCTAGGTTATAGGAGAAGGAGAATATGACATATTTTACTGAAATCCTAATGTCAAGTGTAGATTAGTTAGGGATATACGTGACATGGCCACCAAATGGAGTTGATTTTTATCTGATGCTCTGTTTTTAGGTTTGCTTTACTAAGAAAATTTTAGTTATACCACAATGTCAACATTTCATTGTTTGATACAGAATTTACATGCTGGTTTTTGATTAATGCTATAGTGTAAATATTTTATTTGAAGCTATGTCAGGTTCTCAGAGTAAAAAAGCCATTAAAGAGACACCATTACCTATACCATTTGGACATTTTGTGCTTCAAGTTTTCCCTTCTACCTGTTACTTATTTTCTTTGTTATAGGTGACAATTTGTCTGAGACCGGAGCTGCATCAGTTATACATTCAGATACTTCAAGTCAGCGCAGTGTAGCCTATTCCTCAAATCAAATGATGGGCTCTCAAATGGTTTCTAACATCCCACAGGCTGAAATAAATGTTCCAGGGCAAATTTATTCATCTCAGCAACTAGTAGGACATTACCAGCAAGTTTCAGGGGTGAGGTGAACTGTTATATTTTTAAATATATAATCAGTATATTCGCTATAAATGGGAAAATTTATCTTTAATCTTTTTTTCCCCTTATTTTAACAGTTACAGAAGCAGCCAAAACTGACTCAACCCCAGGTTTCCCCATTAACTGTTCAGAAGGTTCCACAGATAAAGGTAAGACACATTTTAGAGGCTCTGTATTCATTTAAACAAATTTAACACTGCCTAGATTTTCCAACAGGCAAAGATTCTCTTTTATAAATCTATTATAGTTTAGAGAAAGGTCACCGAAAGCTAAATGTTTTTTATGATTTCCTTTCACCCAAGACATTCTTCTTCGTGTGCCTAACATTGTATAGCCAGAATCTGGGGACACTACTTGTATAATTGGAGAAGAAGTAGAGAGCTCACTATATGTGGACAAAGGATTTATTTAGGATTGATCTCTTCCTCTTATTAATGATTATTTGTTCTTTGTATTAAACTTTTCCACCCTGATTTGAACATGAAAGGATGTCTATTGCAGTTAATTAGAAATAGTATTTCATAGATTTTCACAACTTTAGCATGTTCATCTAAACTCTTGACTTGTTTTGGTTCATGTTAATTTCTGTAGGAAAAATAAGAAGTGTTTGTTTTTCAGAATTTTTTTTTTTTTAATACAGAGTCTCACTCTGTCCCCCAGGCTGGAGTGCAGTGGTGCAATCTAGGCTCACCGCAACCTCGGCCTCCTGGGTTCAAGCAGTTCTCCTGCCTCAGCCTCCCAAGTAGCTGGAACTACAGGCGCACACTGCCATGCCTGGCTAATTTTTGGCATTTTAGTTTTAGTAGATACGGGGTTTCACCTTGTTGCCCAGGCTGGTCTTGAACTCCTGAGCTCAGGCAATCTGCCCACCTTGGTTTCTCAAATTGTTATGATTACAGGCATGAGCCACTGCACCTGGCCTGTCTTTAAGACTTTTAAAGTCAGCATTATTCATTTCTGACAAAGAGTTAACTAACAGTCTGTGTGTGAGTTCATATATTAAGACTGTATCCTGGTTCCCTAGGTTATGGACTCTGGCTGCATGGTTGCATTTTTCTTTACCATTACCGGGTTTTCTCCCCTCACTTCCCACCACATCTTGCATGTGTCTTCTCTCTCTCGGAGTGAGGTGATCTAAGTTCCTGTTTAGCTGCTAGCTAACAGAGAATGCCTGGTTTGAGTAGTTGCTAGTGCATCTTTAAGAGATTAGTATATTATCAGTTCATCATCAGATTTTTAATGATTACTTCCTTCTGGGGATATGAAGTAAAATAAAATGATCCTTGCCTTCAAAGAGCTCAGTTTTGTAGGGAAAAGCATGTACTTCACAAATGCCAGGTGCATTTAAAATCTGCTAGAGGTAGATTTAGTTTGATACAGTTAACGGTGCCAGATACTTGGCTAGTATTTATAAGCGATATGGTGCCTAGTTGTAATTGAGCTCATGTTGTAGTTTGATTTGCTTCTTTCTAAGCCTATAATGCAAAGTATGTTGAGTGGGTGCTTAAATTTAACTTAGGTTAAACTACATAAGCATACAGGTATGTTTATTTTAAAATGTGTTACAAAAATTTAAAAAATTTTTAGGTTGGGCGCAGTGGCTCATGCCTATAATCCCAGCACTTTGGGAGGCCAAGGCAGGTGGATCACGAGGTCAGGAGTTTGAGACCAGCCTGACCAACATGGTGAAATCCTGTCTCTACTAAAAATACAAAATTAATTAGCTGGGCGTGGTGGCACACGTTTACAATCCCAGCTACTCAGGAGGCTGAGGCAAGAGAATCGCTTGAACCCCAGAGGCAGAAGTTGCAGTGAGCTGAGATCACACCACTGCACTCTAGCCCAGGCAACAGAGCGAGACTCTGTCTCCGATAAAAGAAAAGTAAATTAATTATCAAAGAATTATTTGCTTATTTTAAAATAAATCCCATAATGTTATAAAAGTGAAAGTGAAAAATTGCTTGTTATTTCTCTAGCTAGAGACAACTTGTTTATGTTTGAGGTATAGCCTTTAGACTTATCTGTTTTTCTATGTACACATGTATAACTTTGTTTATATATACACATGTATATCATGTACATACGAATTTTGTAGCTTGCCCTTTTTACGTAATATATAGAAGCCACATAAGCAAGAACTCTGATTATATGGGTCTTTTTATGAGCATGGTAGCCCAAATTCTAGGAATTATTGCAAATAATCTGTATTTATTTCTGCCAACTCTCTCTTCTTGAGAGAGTATCTATACTCATTTTAGGAATGATACTCAAATCCTTTGGGCTTTCTCATGGGACTTCCACTGTCAGGTGTGTGACGGTGTCAGATTCAGATACTCAGAATCTCTGCCAGGGTTTGAATGAGTTATGTAGTACATGCAATAAATGAGAAACCATGGGCGATATATTGCTGTGACTGGTCTCAACTCCGTAGTGTATTCAGTCAACTAGCATTTACTCATGGTATTAGGATTTTTATAGGACTAATGCTATACCTATCACCTTCTTGATAATTTGCTGAAATTTTTGGAACATAGCATTATTTTCTTTATCAATCTGTCTGGGACAGTCCCATTAAAATGGGCATAGTGTATGCATTCTCCTTGTACCTGCAATTGGCCTTTGGGGCAGGAAAAACTTCAGCCCAACCTATGACTTCAGACTTCTCAGTTATTGGAGTTCCATAACCAATCCTTCTTTTTTTTCTTTTCTTTCTCTTCTTTCTTTTTTTTCTTTCTTTCCTTTTCTTTCTTTTCTCCTTCTTCCCTCCCTCCTTCTTTCTTGACACAGTCTTGTTCTGTCACCCAGTCTCAAGTGAAGTGGTGTGATCTCAGCTCACTGAAACCTCCACCTCCTGGGTTCAAGCAATTCTCCCACCTCAGCCTCCCGAGTAGCTGGGACTACAGGAGCATGCCATCATGCCCACCCAATTTTTGTATTTTTTAGTAGAGATGGGATTTTGCCATGAGGCCAGGCTGGTCTTGAACTCCTGGCCTCAAGTGATCTGCCTGCCTTGGCCTCCCAAAATGCTGGGATTACAGGCATGAGCCACCATGCCCGGCCACAACCAATCTTTCTGCAGTTTCTCCTCAGACGTTGTCTGCTTCACAGATGACCTCCCAGCATCCAACAGTTGCTCTTCAACTTGAGCATGATCCTAGAAATGGGAATCAGGCATTAACCAAAGCACCAGATGCCAGTCAGACTTCTAGTTTCTTACCAGTTAATCACCCTCAGGCTTTATCGAATCATTCTTCTGTCCAACATGTGAGCAGCACACAGAATGCTGCTGGTACAGCTCATCTCCCTTCTAATGTCATTGGGGGGCATTCAGGGGCCCATCAGCCTTCACAAAAGATACATTCAGTATCACAGCCATGCCCATTGGTACATCAGGAGTCTAACTTCACATTCTTCAATGCCACAAAGCCAGACCATGCATTTAAAGGAGCGTTGTTTCCAAGCCTCTATTCAGCAACAGTCATTAATTTTACAACCTAAGATTTTGGCATCTTTACAGAAAAATATTCAGCAGGATTGTATTCTGCAAGAGTCTGAAGCTCTTGCAAGTCAGCAGCAGCCAAAGAGAGGTACTGAAAGTGTGATTCAGCCCCTGCAACAGCCTTCTTACTCTGTTCAACATGCTTATCCAGGGCCACCTGCAGAATTATCATCCTTCCCATTGAAGGCTCCTGAGCAGCTGCCCTTTGTGATATGTCCCCAGGAACAGACTTCTTACTCATCACAGCCAACTTACCCAATTCAGGCTCCACCACATAAACAGTCTGTTTATTCACTGCCAGTCCTGGAGCATCCTCTTTACACTGTACGGTCACCGAGATCACAGCCAGCGTATTCTATGCAGACTTCTTATCCAGTCCTAGCTGCAGTACGGCCCTTGTATTTGGCACTGACTCACGTGCAGCCTGCGTATCTAGTGCAACCTCCGCTTCAGTTACCTTTTCCAGACAAGGCAGCGTATGCAATCCAGGCAGCTTACCCTGTGCAACCTATGGAACAGCCTGCTTATCAGGCACTGTCTCTTGAGCATGTATCTTATTTAGGACAAACTGCTGACACCATCCAGACAACTGAACGTGGAACCTTCGTAACCCAGCAGGTGTATACAATAAGCCCTCCTGATAGCAAGCAAGTACATATGGCAGACTCTGCAGATCAGAAGTTATACTCTGTGCCACCATTTGTAGCATAGACTTTTGAGCAGTAAGCCTATTTAACACAACCCCAAGGTAGTTCTTCTTCAACATTGGAACAAAGGATGTATTTAATACCAACCTTAGATACACAGACACATTCTACTGAGCCTTTATTTAATGTCCAGCTTTCAGCAACTCCATCCCAAGCAGATGTCAGTTTTGGACACCAGCAGCTAAAAGCTCAGGCCCAGTCAACTAGCATTATATCTCAGAGGGCAATGGAAGGACAGCTTCAAAACCTTGAGCAGATGTCCTTTATTCGGCGGGCCTCTTCACAGGCACAGATCCAGCCCACACATTTCTCAGCACAGCTTTCCCAGTCACATCTAGCACCAAGCCAGGTTTCTCACTTAGCTTTCATTCAGCAGCAGCAGCAGATGACTCATTCATCTCATAGACAAGCACGGGAAACCCATCAGTTTTCTACTCAGCAAGGTCCCACAGATCAACAGCAATCTTTGTATAGTCAACATGCTGCTCTCCAGCTGCAGGTACCTCATTCACAGGCACCTAAGCAAGTTCAGCCATTACCAGGTGTTCCAAATACCATTACAAACATGGTCCAGATTATACATCTTTTGCGAGAACAGTTGCAGCTGGTGGCCCTGGAACAACAATATGTAATACAGCCTTTAGAGCAGCCTCAAGTGCTTCAGGCACTAGACGACAATCAGACTTTTCCCCTACAGAAAACCCTAGCATAGTTTCAGCCAGCATACATCCAGCAGCAGTCTGCTGACCAGCCACAGTGGCAGCCATCTTACAGCTTAGCACCTGTTTCTGGGTCATCAGAACCACAATTACAACAGCACACCTACTATCAAGGCTCTAGGATAGCCCTTCCAAATCAGCAATCTTCGGTTCATCTCCTGGCACTTAGCATTCTGGTAGAGGCTTCCACTGCTTTTCATAGCATTTCTGTGTTACATGCACAGCAGCATTTAAAAGGCCAAGAAATTCCAAAGGTAAATCCTACTGGCAAAACCTCATCTCTACTAAAAAACAAAAATTGGGTGGGCATGGTGGTGTGCTCCCTACCTGGGAGGCTGAGGTGGGAGAATTGCTTGAACCCAGGAGGCGGAGGTTGCAGTGAGCTGAGATCACACCACTTCACTCCAGCCTGGGTGACAGAGCAAGACTCTGTCTAAAGTCCGAAGGAATCCAAAGATAAATGAGGACGATTGTGATTTTTTTGTGATGTTTAAGGGTCAAGAAGATAGTGAACTATAATAGATAAAGCACCTCAGTGGGAGTTGTGGTCCCTATTCCTGACTCTTTCCTTACTTCCTGGGTGACCTTGATTCAGGTCTTTTCTGGATTTTCTCATCTGTAAAGTGAAGGGATTAGACCAGATGATGACAATAAAAAAAAAACTTGAGGACCTACTTGGGATATAATAGGGAATAAAATGCAAAAACCCCTTCTGTCCTTGAGATTTGTTGTCTAATGGGGAAAGATTGTCAATAACCATTATAAAAAGGAAATTATACAGTACAAGGTGCTTTGAGGAAAATGTAGAGCAGGAAAAGGAGGAAGGTAGGTTGCAGTTTTAAGGAAGGTGGCCATCAGAGTAGGTGTCATTGAGAAGGTAATATTTGAGCAGACACTTGAATGAGGTGAGGGAGTCAGTAATGTATATTTCAGACTGAGGGAATGACAGGTGCAAAGGCCCTAAGGAAGAAGTTAGTCTGGCATATTTGGAAAACAGCAAGGAGGCAAGTATAGCTTTCCAAGATCCTTTAGTCCTAAAATGTTTGGAACCTATGGTTCTCTGACTGTTCTACATGTATAATAAAGCATTTGCCTTAGTGAGATAATACTGTTGAGTGATTCTTATGTGCCAAATACTATTCTAAAGGCATTACATGTACATCCTAACACCAACCCTAGGAATCCCATTGCTACCTTGTTTTACCGATGAAGGAACTGAGGTTCATAGAGGTTAAGTAACTTTTCTAGTGTCATACACAAGAGCCAGTGTTTGAACCCAGCATATTCCATCATTTTTACTACCCATCTGCTTTGTAAGATAGTTATCCTCCCCACCAGAATTAGAGAAAAAGGTTATGATGACTTGAGTGAGATTTAGTTAATTCAGGGAATTGATGGAATTTTTTTTTTTTTTTTTTTTTGAGACAGGGTCTTGCTCTGTCACCCAGGCTGGAGTGCAGTGGTGCCATCTCGGCTCACTGCAGCCTCTGCAGTGAACCCTCCCAGGTTCAACTGATTCTCCTGCCTCAACCTCCTGAATAGCTGGGATTACAGGCATCTGCTACCACGCCCAGCTAGTTTTTGTATTTTTAGTAGAGACAGGGTTTCACCATGTTGGCCAGGCTGGTCTCACACTCCTGATGTCAAGTGATCCACCCACCTCAGCCTCCCAAAGTGCTGGGATTACAGGTGTGAGCCACCGCACCCAGCCCTTAATTGAATTATTAATTAAAGGAAAGAACTGACAATCTAACTTATTGTTTTTGCTCTTCTGCCCTGCTTTAGGCATATCTAAAACACTGAATTTATTGTTTGGCTAATAAAATACTTTGAGGTGCTTATATTTACCTTTTAAGGTGTGCTATGCTGTATGAGTTTTTTTTTTTTTTTCCTTGAGATGGAGTCTTGCTCTGTCGCCCAGGCTGGAGTGCAGTGGCGTGATCTCAGCTCACTGCAACCTCCACCTCCCAGGTTCAAGCGATTCTCCTGCCTCAGCCTCCCAAGTAGCTGGGACTGCAGGCATGTGCCACCACGCCCAGCTAATTTTTGTATTTTTAGTAGAGTTGGAGTTTCACCATATTGTCCAGGCTGGTATCAAACTCCTGACCTCGTGATCCACCTGCCTCAGGCTTCCAAAGTACTGGGATTACAGGCATGAGCCACTGTGCCTGGCCTAGTTATTTTCTAGTGATAATATATTACTCTACCAAATAGCTATTATTTCAAGTATTATGTATTTTATAAAATCTCCTCTTCATCAAGGGCATAAATTATAATGGATTCCAGTATATGAGTTCTGACTCCTAACAGGACTGAGCGAGAATAAATAAAGATCCTTGTAGCTGAAGTTTCTTCAGACAGAGTATACTATTCTGGGATTTATTTATTTTAGATGAAGGGATTTAACAAAGCATCTTTTATTCTTCCTTTTTTTCTTTCAGTTTCCTGCAATACATAGATGTAATTAACAAAGCACTTTGGATTTTAATGTTCATTCTATGGGCAGATTGCATGTGTTGTGTACTCTCCTTACCTAATTAAAAAGTTTTCCCCAACATCTTAATAAGAAAAACTTCAAATCTACAAAATATTGAAAAAAAATTGTAGCATGAACACCCAATACCTAACACCTAAATTATACAGTTCACTTTTCCTTTATTTGCTCTGTCACATATCTAGTTATCCCTTTATCCCTTTATTAATCCATTTTGTTTATCTGGTGCATTTCAAAGTTTAGAGGAAGCTGCTAACATCAGTATACATCATCCATAAATACTTCAGCATACATATCATTGACTAGAACTCAGTATTTATGTTTTTTAGTTGAAATATAAGTACAGTAAAATGCATAAATCATAATTCATGAGTTTCAACAAATACTTATACCTATGTAACACCAACCATTATCAAGACATAGAAGAGGTGTTAATAGTCTTTTCTGTAAAGGTCTAGATAATAAATAATGTAGGCTTTGCAGGTTGTATAATCTCTGTTGTAGTTACTCAGTTCTGCTGTTGTATGCATGAAAACAACCATAAATATGTAAACAAATAGATGCAGCTGTGTTCCAGTAAACCTTTGCTCACAAAAACAGGTGGTGTGCCAGATTTGGCCTGAAGGCTGTGGCTTGCCACCTGATAGAGAATATTGCCATTACTCCAGAAAGTTCCCTCATGCCTCTTCCCAGTCAGTCTTTTCCACACCCGCTAGAGTCAACCACTGTGGATTATTTGTTGTTCTTTGAGATAAGGTCTTGCTCTGTTGCCCAGGCTGGAGTGTAGTGGTACAGACATGGCTCACTGTAGCCTCGACCTCCTGGCTCAAGCCATCCTTGTACCTAAGCTTCCTGAGTAGCTGGGTCCACAGCTACTTATATAATAAGTTTTATTTTTTTTGTAGAGACAGGGTCTTGCCATGTTGCCCATGCTGGTCTTGAACTTCTGGGCTCATGGGATCCTTCCATGTTGGCCTCCCAAAGTGCTGGAATTACAGACATAAGTCACCATGCCTAGCCAATTTTTTCACTATAGGTTAACTTAGCCCATTCTAAACCTTTATATAAATGGGATAATATAATATGTATTCTTGTATAAGGCTTTTCTTATTCAACATGTTTTTGAGATTGATCCATGTTGTATATGTATCAGTTGCTTGTTCTTTTTTTAACTGCAGGAGAATATTCCATTGTATGGATATATGAAATTTATTTATCATCCTACTATTCATAAACACCTAAGTGATTTCTAGTTTTGGGCTATTGTGAATAAAGCAACAATGAACATTCCTATATAAGCTTTTTTTGGTAAACATGTTTTCATTTCTCTTGAATTATACCTAGAAATAGAATTGCTGCATCATAGAATAAGTGTTTAACTTTTAAAGAAATTGTCAGTTTTCCAAATGGGCTGCACTAACACCAGCAATGTATGAGAGCTCCACACCCTCATCGGCATTTTTAATTTTAGCTATTGTAGTTGCTGTATAATGGTATCTCACTGTGGTTTGAATTTGTATTTCCCTGATGACTACAATGTTGAGTACCTTTTCATGTATTTGTTGGCCTTTGTATATCTTTCTTTGTGAAGTATCTGTTCAAGTCATTTGCCCATTTTATTTGCTCATGTTTGTCTTTTTATTATGGACTTAATACCTGTCCTTTGTCAGATGCATGTTTTATAAATATATTATCCAGTCTGTATGTTGCCCATTCATTTTTGTAATGGTCTCATTTAATGAGACAAAACATTTCATTTTGATGAAGTCTGATTCATCAGAGTTTTTCTATTGTAGTTACTGCTTTCTGTGGCCCATGATACCTTTGCCCATACCCAAGTTACAAGAAGACTTTCATATGTTTTATAGTTTTATGTTTAAGTCCATGGTTCATCTTGAATTCATTTTTATGAATGCTGTGAAGGGGTCAAGGTTCTTTTTTTTTTTTTTCCTGTATGAATATCCTATTGTTTTAGCTTCATCTATTGAAAAGACTTCCTTTCTCCACATCTCTACCGACACTTGTTATCTGTCTTTTTTATTGTAGACATCCTAGTGAGTGTGATGTGGTGTCTCATTGTGGTTTGATTTGCATTTTCCTGAAGACTAATGATGTTGAGCATCTTTTCATATGCATATAGGCCTTTTGTGTATCTTTTATCTTCTTTGGAGAAATATCTATTGAAATCCTTTGCCCAGTTTTTATTTTATTATTTTTTGTAGAGTTGAGGTCTCGCCATATTGCCCTGGCTGGTTTTGAATACCTGGTCTCAAGCGATCCTCCCACCTTGGCCTCCTAAAGTGCCAGGATTACAGGCATGAGCCTAACCCCTTTACCCAGTTTTTAATTGGGTATCTTTTTGTCTTTTTATTGTTGAGTAATAAAAGTTCTTTATATATTCTGGATACTTAGATCATTATCAGATGTGTGATTTACAAATATATTCTCCCACTCTGTGGGTTGTCTTTTCACTTTCTTGATGTTGTCCTTTGTGGCATAATTTTTTAAGAATTTGATAAAGTCCAATTTATCAATGTTTTCTTTGGTTACTTTGTGCTTTTCGTGTCATATCTAAGAAACCGTTGCTTAATCCAAGGTCACGAAGATTTTCCCTTATGGTTTCTTCTAAGAGTTTTAAATATTAGCTCTTAAATTTGGGTCTTTGATCCATTTTGAGTTAATTTTTGTATATAGTTTGAGAGATATATAGTTTAAGGTCCAATTTCATTCTTTCCATGTGGACATCCAGTTTTTCCAGTGCCATTTACTCGAAAGGCTATTGAATAGCCTTGGCACCCTTATTGACAATCAATTCACAATAAAATTATGAGTCTTCCAACTTAGTTTTCCTTTCTCAGGATTATTTTGGTTCCTCTGAGTCCCTTGCATTTCCACATGAATTTTAGGATCTGCTTGTCAAGTTTTGCCCAAAAAGCTGGGATTTTGATAGGCATTGTTTTAACTTTGTATATTGCTTGGATAGTATTGTCTCTTAATAATAGTCTTCCAGTCCAGGAACATGGATGTATTTTCATCAAATTAGGTGTTCTTTAAGTGTTGGCAAGGTGTGGAGAAAAGGGAACCCTTGTACACTGTTGATGGGAATGTAAATTGGTGTAGCCATTATGGAAAACAGTATGAGGCCAGGTGCAGTGGCTCATGTCTGTAATCCCAGTACTTTTTGAGGCTGAGGCAGGAGGATTGCTTGAGCTAAGAGTTCAAGACCAGCCTGGGCAACATAGTGAGACCTCTTTATCTCTACAAAAAAATACAAAAATTAGTTAGATGTGGTGGTATGTACCCATATTCCCAGCTACTCAGGAGGCTGAGGCAGAAGGATCCTGTGAACCCAGGAGGTCAAGGCTGCGGTGAGCGGTGATTGCACCACTGCCCTCCAGCCTGGGCAACAGAGCAAGACCCTGTCTCAAAAACAAACAAACAAAAACAGTATGAAAGTTCCTAAAAAAAATTTAAAAACTACCATACAATCCAGCCATTTTACTTCTGGGCATATATCCAAAGGAAAAGAAATCAGTATCTTGACATATCTGCACCCTCATATTTATTGCAGCTTTATTCACAATAGCCAAGATATGGAAACAAGTGTTGACGGATGAATGGATAATGAAAATGTGGTGTTTGTGCATATACATATGTATATATTTAAAAAGAAAGAAATTCAGGAAATCATCCATTAAAAAAGAAGGAAATCGTGCCATTTGTGACAACATGGATGAACCAGGAGGACATTATACTAAGTGAAACAAGCAGATACAGAAAGATACTGTATGATCTTACTTATATGTGGAACCTATAATATCAAAGTCATAGAAGCAGAGAGTGGAATAATGGTTGCCAAGGGCTGAGAAGTAGGAGAAATGGAGAGATTTGGTTAAAGGGTATAAACTTATAAGATCAGTAAGTTCTAGGGATGTAATGTATTATTTACTTGATTTTTTTTTTTTTTTTGAGACAGTGTCTCACTCTGTTGCTCAGGCTGGAGTGCAGGGGTGCAATCTTGGCTCATCTCAACATCTGCCTCCTGAGTTCAATTGATTCTTGTGCCTTAGCCTCCTGAGTAGCTGAGACTACAGGTGTATGCCACCATGCCCAGCTAATTTTTGTATTTTTAGTAGAGACGGGGTTTCACCATGTTGTCCAGACTGGTCTTGAACTCTTGGCCTCAAGTGATGAGCCCACTTCAGTCTCCCAAAGTGCTGGGATTATGGGTGTGAGCCACCCTGCCCAGCCTTAAAAGAGATCTTAAGTGTCTGCACCACACATACACGAACAAATGTATCATGATTCATGTTAATTAATTTTATTGTGGTAATCATTTCACTGTGTATGTATAGCAAATCATCACACTGTGCATCTTAAATATATACAATTTTTGTTTGTCAATTATACCTCAGTAAAGCTGGGAAAAAATCGCTGGTTTTTAATTTCAGCAGTATTTTGTAGTTCTCAGCATACACTTTTTTTTTTTAATTTTTCAACTTTTATTTTAGAATTAGGGAGTACATGTGCAGGATTGGCACAGAGGTATATTGCATGATGCTGACGTCTGGGGTATGACTGAACCCATCACTCAGATGTTGAGCATAGTACCCAATGATTATTTTTTCAGCTCTTTTCCACATCTTTCTCTCTCCCCTCATATAGTCCCCAGTGTTTACTCTTTTCATCTTTATGTCCGTGCGTACCCAGTGTTTAGCTCCCACTTATATGTGAGAGCATGTGATATTTGGTTTTATGTTTCTGTGTTAGTTCGCCTAGGATAATGGCCTCCAGGTGCATCCATGTTGCTGCAAAGGACATGATTTTATTCTTTTTTATGGCTGCATAGTATTCCGCAAGTCTTACAATTCCTTGTAAAGTTTTTTCTTAAGTTATTTTTGTTATTATAAATGGAATTTTTTTCTTAATGTTCATTTTGGATTGTTAATTGCTAAGGTATACAAATACGACTGATTTTTTGTGAGTTGCTCTTATATCCTGTAATTTTGCTAAATTTGTTTATCAGCTCTGATGCTTTTTTTAGGGATTCTATAGGAATTTCTATAATAAGATTATGTCATCTGGGAATAGAGATAGTTTTAATTTTGCTTTCCAATTTAGATGTTTCTGGCTGGGTGCAGTGGCTCTCACCTGTAATCCCAGCACTTTGGGAGCCTGAGGCAGGTGGATCACAAGGTCAGGAGATTGAGACCATCCTGGCCATGGTGAAACCCCATCTCTACTAAAATACAAAAAAATTAGCCAGGTGTGGTGGCGTGCGCCTGTAGTCCCAGCTACTCAGGAGGCTGAGGCAGGGGAATTGCTTGAACCAGGGGGTGGAGGTTGCAGTGAACTGAGATTGTGCCACTATACTCGACAGATCAAGACTCCATCTCAAAAAAAAAAAAAAGGTGTTTCTTTCTTTCTTTTCTTTTTCTTTCTTTCTTTCTTTATTTTATTTTTTTGAGATGGAGTCTCTCTGTCGCCCAGGCTGGAGTGCAGTGGCGCAATCTCGACTCACTGCAGTCTCCACCCCACCCCTGCCCTGTTCAAGCGATTCTCCTGCCATCTTTGCCAGGCTGGTCTTGAACTCCTGACCTCATGATCCACCCACCTCAGCCTCCCAGAGTGCTGGGATTACAGCTGTCAGTTACTGCGCCTGGCCTAGATGTTTCTTTTTTTAAAAAATTGTTCTTGCTGGCACTTCTAGTATAATATGGAGTAGGAGTTGAAAGCAAATAATCCTGTTTTTCCTAATCTTATTGAGAAAGTTTTCAATCTTTCACCGTTAAGTATGATGTTATCTGTGTGTCTTTTTTACTTTTAAAGAGCTTTCTTCAGGCTTAGTTTATGTACAGTAAACTGCATATATTTAAAGTGTACAGTTAAATGAGTTGACAGATATATGCCACAGTCAAGATACAGAACATTTCCAGAACACCCAAAAGTTTGTTGTGTCCCTTTTCAGTATTTGTTTTTATTTGTTTGTTTTTCCTTTTAAGTATTTGTACGTGTGTATTTACTCTAGGGATTTTAATTTACATTCTAAATTGTTCATAGTTTTTACATAGATTTAATTTATCATAAAATGTGAGGACCATGCAACCATTTATTTCCTGCAGGCTTTAAGCTGTAATTATTATTATTGTTTCTTTGTTTGTTGAGACAGGGTGTCCTTCTGTATATAGCCCAGGCAGGAGTACAGTGGTGCAGTCACAGCTCATTGCAGCCTCGACCTCCCAGGCCCAAGCGATCCTCCCACCTCAGCCTCCCAAGTAGTTGAGACCATAAGTGTGTGCCACCACATCTGGCTAATTTTTTTTGTCTCTGTAGAGATGGGGTCTCCCTGTGTTGCCCAGGCTGGTTATAATTGTTATATATATTACATCTACATACATTATAAGCCACACAATGCAATGTTACAGTTTTTGCCTTATATAAACATATGCCTTTTCCAAGAAATTACAAAAAGAAAAAGTTTTAAATTTTGATGAGGTCCAGTTTTTCATTTTTTTTTTTTTTTTGGATTGTGCTTTTTGTATGAAGTCTAAGAATTCTTTGCGTAGCCTTAGATCCTAGAGATTTTCTTCTGTTTTTACATTTTCATTTCAGTGTGTTATCTATATTAATGTTTGTTTGTTTATTTATTTGAGATGGAGTTTCGCTCTTGTTGTCCAGGCTGGAATGCAGTGGAACAATCTCGGCTCACTGCAACCTCCGCCTCCTGGGTTCAAGTGATTCTCCTGCCTCAGCCTCCCGAGTAGGTGGGATTACATGTGCTCGCCATCATGCCTGGCTAGTTTTTGTATTTTTAGTAGAGATGGGGTCTCACCATGTTGGCCAGGCTGGTCCCAAACTCCTGACCTCAGGTGATCCACCTGCCTTGGCCTCCCAAAGTGCTGGTATTACAGGCATGAACCACCATGCTTGGCCTATGTTAATGTTTTTCAAATTAGAGGCATTCACAAGATAATATGTTAATTTAGTATAGGGTTTTGAGATTTAGATTCAGGGTTTTTTTGGGGAGAGAGATTCTCTGTAGATATTTAATTGCTGTAGCATCATGGAATTGCTTGTCTTCCATTTGATTGATTTTATATTTCTGTCAAAAAATCAGTTTGGCATATTTGTGTGGGTCTTTTTTTTCTGGGTTCTCCATTCTGTTTAATTCATTTATGTTTCTAACCCTTTGTTAATTACATACTCTCTTGACTACTATAGCTATATAGAAAGCCTTAATATTGGGTAGAGTGATTCCTACCCAATATTCTTCATTCTTTTTTTAAGATTTTTTTTTTAATCTGTTCTGGACTTCTATTTTTCCATATAAGTTTTAGAATAATCTAGTCTATGTCCACAGCAAACCTTGCTGGGATTTTGATAGTAACTGCATTAGTCCTATGTATGAATTTGGGGAAAATTGATGTCTTTGCTATGTTGGGCCTTCAAGTTTAGGAACATGATATGTCTCTTCATTTATTTAGGTCTTCTTTGATTTCTTTCATCAGCATTTTGTAATTTTCAGCATATAAATACTGAGGCTGTTTTGTTAAGTTTGTGCCTAAGTATTTGGTTTACTTTTGAAGGATTATAAATAGTTTTGTTTGGCGGGGGGCGGGGGTGGTCTCACTCTGTCGCCCAGGCTGGAGTGCAGTGGCGTGATCTTGGCTCACTGCAGCCTCTACTTGCCAGGCTCAAGCAATCCTCCCACCACAGCCTCCCAGAGTAGCTGGGACTACAGGTATGTGCCACCAGCCTGGCTAGTTTTTGTACTTTTAGTCGAGATGAGGTTTCACCATGTTGCCCAGGCTGATGTCGAATTCTCGGGCTCAAGCAATCCACCCGCCTCAGCCTCCCAAAGTACTAGGATTACAGGTGTGAGCCACTGCGCCTAGCTAATATTGTATTTTTTAATGTCAGTTTTCACATGTTCCTTGTTAGAGGATAGAAATGTGATTGTGTGTGTTGATCTTGAATTCAAAGACCTTGTTGAACTTATTCGTTCTAGGAGGATTTATTTGTTAGGTTTTTTTGATAGAATCCTTGGGAATTTTTAAATGTAAAAATCATGTAATCTCCTAAAATAGAGACAGTTTGATCTCTGCCTTTCTAATCTGTATGCTTTTTATTTCTTATTTTCCCTTCATTGTGCTGGCTAGAATTTCTAGTACTATACTGTGTTGAATAAGAGTGATGAGAATGAACTTCCTTGCTTTGTTCCTAATCTTAGGGGAAACAAGTCTTTCACCATTAGTATGATATGAGCTACAGATTTTTCATAGATGCTCTTTATCCAGTTGAGGTAGTTACCTGCTATTACCTGACTCACTGAGAATTTTTATTATGAATAAATGTTGGCTGGGTGTGGTGGCTCACTCCTGTAATCCTAACACTGTGGGAAGCTGAGATGGGCAGCTCACCTGAAGCCAGGAGTTCAAGAACAGCCTGACCAACATGGCGAAACCCCGTCTCTACTAAAACATAGAAAAATTAGCCAGATGTGGTAGCAGGTGCCTGCCATCGCAGCTACTCGGGAGGTTGATGCAGGGAGAATTGCTTGAACCTGGGAGGTGGAGATTGCAGTGAGCTGAGATCTTGCCACTGCACTCTAGCCTGGATAACAGAGCAGCGCTACATCTCAAAAAAAAAAAAAAAGAATAAACGTTGCCTTTTTCAGATATTTCTTCTGTGTTAATGATATGATCATATGGGTTCTTTTTAGACCTGTTGATACATAGTGGATTACATAGATTTCGAATATTGAAACAGTCTTATGTCCTTGTAATAAACTCATTTCGTCATGGCATATGATCCTTTGTATACATTGTTTGATTCACTCTACTAATGTTTTGTTGAAGATTTTTGAATCTTAAGTTCATGACAGATACTGATTTGTAGTTAAGTTTTATGTCTTTGCTAATTTTCTATCTAGAGGTACTATCAATTGCTAAGAGTAGCGTGTTGAAGTTTCTAAGTATAATTGTAGATATATGTATTTCTCCTTTTAATGCAGTAATTTTTTTTTTTTTTTTTGAGACAGTCTCGCTCTGTCACCCAGGCTGGAGTGCAGTAGCACAATCTTGGCTCACTGCAATCTCCACCTTCTGGGTTGAAGCAATTCTCGTGTCTCATCCTTCTAACTAGCTGGGATTGCGGGCGTGCACCACCACACCCAGCTAATTTTTGTATTTTTAGTAGAGATGGGTTTCCGCCATGTTGGCCGGGCTGGTCTCAAGCTCCCAATCTCAAGTGATCTACCTGCCTCTGCTTCCCAAAGTGCTGAGATTACATAGGTGAGTCACCACACCTGGCCTACACATCAGTTTCTTTACTTCTGTTTTGAAGCTCTCTTTGGTGCATTCATTTTAGGATGGCTATGTCTTTTTAGTGGATTGTTCTTTTTATCATTATATGATATCCCTCTTCATTCCTAGTAACTTTCTTTCCTATAAAGTCAACTTTATCTGATATTACATACTCATTGCTGCTTTTTATTGATTAATGTCAATGTGATATATTTTTCCATCCTTTTACTTTCAGCCTATCCTGAGTTTGACGTGAGTTTCTTGTAAAAAGTGTATAGTTAATGTTTATCCATGTTTTTTATCCATTCTGCCAATGTCTCTTAATTGGCATTTTTAGACTGTTTTGCATTCAAAGTAATTTTTGCTATGCTAGGACTTAAGTCTACCATGTTAGTATTTGCATTTTGTTTCTTCTCTATGTTTCTCCTTCTTCTGTTTCTCTTTTCTTACCCACCTGTGGGTTACTTGAAAATTTTTTAGGATTTCTTCTTGGTTTTCTTTTCCTTTTTTTTTTAAATGAGAGATGGGGCTGTTGCTATATTTCCTAGGCTGGTCATGAACTTCTTGTTTTCTTTATGCTGTTTTGAGTATATTATACTGTACAGTTTTCTTAGTGGTTGCTCTAAGGTATCCATACATACACACATACACACACACATATATGAACTTATCATACTCACTGATACGGACATTTTACCACCTCTAGTAAAATATTAAAATCTGAGTTTCATTTAGGTCTATTTACCACTCTCATTTTTTTTTTAAGTGAAAAGGTCTCACTCTGTCGCCCAGGCTGGAGTGCAGTGGCGCAGTCATGGCCTACTGTAGTTTCAACTTCCTGGGCTCAAGCAATCGTCCCACCTCAGCCTCACAAGTAGCTGGAACTCTAGGCATGCACCACCATGCCTGCCTTTTTTTTTTCTTGTAGAGGTAGAGTCTTGCTATATTGCCCAGGCTAGTCTCAAACTCTTGGTGTCAAGCAATCCTCCTGCCTCAGCCTGCCAAAGTGTTGGGATTATAGGCATCAGCCACCATCCCCAGCACCCGTCATTCTTTGAACTTACCTATATACAACAAGATGTTCCAGACCTATCCCATTGTTCCTTGCCCCAGCTTTGTAATCAGTCATCTCCAGAGAGCTCTGGTTGAGAGGGTTTTTTTTAATGGAATTCATTTATAGGAAGAATGATTTAGGAATGAGGGAAAATTTCATGAAATAGGAAAGAAAAAATTACTGTAGTGATGTCCTTGAGAAGGTGAGAGGAGATGACATTTAGTTTCTAAATAGAGGGGTTGGCCTTCGCTTAGGAGCCCGGTTGTCCATAATAATAAGCGTAAAGATAGAGAGTATAGGCATAAATGCTATTTAGGTGGGTGGATGTTATGGAAATTATCTTCTTCTTGCTTTTTTATTTTCTCAGTGAAATGTAAGTAATGTCATCAGCTGAGAATGAAGTTGGGGGAGGTAGTGTGTATTAGAATTTTAATAATACAAGCAACGGTATTAAATAGTTATATAGAAGAATGGTAGTAGAATGAATGAACAAGGGAAATGTAGTGAGATTGCCAGGCAGCATTAAGGATCCTCTTGAGGGGAGAGGGATCCAAGATGGCCGAGTAGGAGCAGCTCTGGATTGCAGCTCCCAGCGAGAGCACAGAGGGTGAGTGGTCGCCACATTTCCAGATGGATTTTTATTGCCCACAGATCAGGAGATTCCCGGGCGGAGGAGCACCACGGGTCTCCAGCGCGACTAGTTCGGCTGGCGCGCTGGGTCTCCGCACAAAAGCTCACACAGGTCCAGGCACCTTTTCAGCTGGCCACTGGAGTGCCTGGAGACAGAGTCGCCTGTTCAACTGATAAAAAGGGGACTGAAGCAGGGAGCCAGGCCAGGAGAGTCCCGGGTGAAAAAGCACTACAAGTCTTCAGCGAGGCTGTTTAAGCCGGCGCAGTGGATCTCCGCGCAAGAGCTCACACAAATCTGGGTGCCATTTCAACTGGTGACTGGCATGCCTGGGAGACAGAGTTGCCTGTTCAACTGAAAAAAAAGGGGTCTGAGGCAGAGAGCCAGGTGATCAGGCTCGGCCAGTCCCACCCCCACAAAGACCAGCAACCTGAAACACTCTGGATTGAGAGTTTCACAGCAAGCACAGCTGAATCCAGGATGGTCCAGCTCTGTGAGGGAGGGCCATCCGCCATTAATGAGGCAGTCCACCATGACCGAGGTAGTCCACCATTGCTGAGGCGGTCCCCCATTGCCAAGTCAGTCCGCCATTACCGAGGCAGCCTACCATTGCCAAGGCAGCCTGCCATTACACAGAGAGTCTGCCATTACAGAGGTGGGCTGCCATTGCTGAGGCAGTTCTAACTGTATCCGTATAAACAGGACTGCAGGGAAGTTCACACGGCAGCTGGGCAGAGCCCACGGCAGCTCAGCAATGCCTCTGCTGGCAGACTGAGACTAGGCTACCTCCTTGCTGGGCAGGACATCCCTAAAAAAAGGCAGCAGCATGACAGAAACTTATAAATAAAGCCCTGCCTTCCTGGGACAGAGCACCTGGGAAAAGAAAGGTGGTTATGAGTTCTGCTGCAGCAGCCTTAAATGTACCTGCCCAGCAGCTCTGAACTGAACAACAGAGCTCACAGCTCAGCACTTGAACGCCTATAAAAGACAGACTGTCTCCTCAAGCAGCTCCCTGACCCCCATATATCCAAAGAGTCACCTCATAAAGGAGAGCTCAGACTGACATCTGGCAGGTATCCTTCTGGGACAAGATAGCAGAAGAAGAAACTGGCAGCAACCCTTACTGTTCTGCAGCTGCTGCAAGTGATCCCCAGGCAAGCAGGGCCTGTAGTGGACCTCAGCAGTCCTACAGTAGAGGGGCCTATTAGAAAGAAAACTAAGAAACAGAAAGAAAGAACTTCATCATCAACAAGCAGGACATCCACTCAGAGACCCCATCTGAAAGTCACCAACTACAAAGACCACAGGTAAATAAATCCATGAAGATGGGAAGAAACCAGCACAAAAAGGATGAAAACACTCAAAACCAGAACACCTCTCCTCCTCCAAGGGATCACAACTCCTTACCAGCAAGGGAACAAGGCTGGATGAAGAATGAGTGTGATGAATTGACAGAATCA
>CAUYQU010079024.1:0-15883 GCA_963574635.1 Cheracebus regulus
GAAAATGTGGCACATATACACCATGGAATACTATGCAGCCATAAAAAATGATGAGTTCATGTCCTTTGTAGGGACATGGATGAATCTGGAAACCATCATTCTCAGCAAACTGACACAAGAACAGAAAATCAAACACCACATTTCCTCACTCATAGGTGGGTGTTGAATAACGAGAACACAGGGACACAGGGAGGGGAGCATCACACACTGGGGTCTCCTGAGGGGAACTAGAGGAGGGAGAGCAGGTGGTAGGGAGTTGGGGAGGGATAACGGGGAGAAATGTCAGATATAGGTGATGGGGATGGACACAGCAAACACATTGCCATGTGTGTACCAATGCAACAATCCTGCATGTTCTACACATGTACCCCAGAACATAAAGTGCAATAAAATACATATATATGTATAATAAAAGGGAGGGTAGGAAGACTGTTGTAGAGACAAGGATGTGCTGAGGTACAGAGGACGTTTTGGAAAATTGCTATAGTCAACCAAATTTTGGAATAAATGGTACTAATATATCTGGATGATTTATAGTAAAAAACATTGCTTGCTTGTCTACTTGATTAATACCCCTTGCCTTTGTCTTTTGGTTTATAATCCTACACTTGGAATAAGTAAGTCTCACTCCACAGTTTATTCTTCCTGCCTTCAGAAAAGTACATCTTCCCTATTTTGGAAAGAAACAAACTAACCCCTGGACCTCTCCCAAGCTCTTTGTTGCAGCCTGTTTCCCCTTCCAAAGACTTTCTTGTATCTTTTTTTTGGGCTCACATTTATGTCCCCCTTCAGAATGATGTTTTTATGATCTCATCATTTAATGATATAGTTCTATTTTTTTAAATTCAAATGCAGATCTTTGCATTTATCTGTATTACAACTCAGTTCTTATCCTATCAGCCCACACCAGTCTTGTTTAGTGCAATAAACTGTGACAAATACTTCAAGCTTCTTAATTAAATTCAACAAATTTCTCATACCTCTCAGCTTGGTTATATCGGTAAATTGATCCTGCCACAGACATAATAGGCATTTGATAACTGTGCTAAGGGTTTTTAAATACTTTTTCATCTAATCTTCAAAATCTCTCTACAGGGGAGATTGTTATCCTCATTAGAGTCTAGATGAGGAAACAGACGCTTAGAAAATCTAAACTTTCTTGGCAAAAGCTGTGATGGAAAGAAACCTGGGTGGTCTGGTTGAGTTCTTAAACCCTTGGGCATGGATTTTCAACCATGGCTTTATGTCAAACCACCTAAAACAATATTAAAAAGATATAGAAGCCAGTGCCCCATCTCACACTTACTGAGTCAGTCTTGCTGGGATTGGGGCAGGTTTGGGCATAGCAGTGAAGAATCACTGCTGCCATGCTGGCCAACACTGGAAGGACCAAAGCTCAAGACACTATACACAGGTCCTACAGTCACCACCTAGCTGTTATTTTTTCCCATTGGATCTTGCCACAAAGTGTTGAATCTAAATGTGTTACCCTACAGCTCATATTTCTTGTTTCTTCATATTGTATGAAAGAGTGTCCTGAGGGCCAGGCACAGTGGCTCACGCCTGTAATCTCAGCACTTTGGGAGGCTGAGGCGGGCGGATCACAAGGTCAGGAGATACAGACCATCCTGGTCAACATGGTGAAACCTCGTCTCTACTAAAAATTAAAAAAAATTAGCTGGGTGTGGTGGTGCATGCCTGTAATCCCAGCTACTCAGGAGGCTGAGGCAGGAGAATCACTTGAACCGGGGAGTCGGAAGTTGCAGTGAGTTGAGATTGCACCACTGCACTCCAGCCTGGCGACAGAACAAGACTCTGTATCAAAAAAAAAAAAAAAAAAAAAGAATGTCCTGAAAGACTTGGTCAAATTCCTTGGAATTCTTTTTATCATTATCAAAGAATAGGGGAAATTTCCTGAAATGTTTGCCTTGAGGAGCAAATTTCTAGCTATGCCAGTACCAGGAATCACATAAAGAGCTCAAAAGTTCTGTAATCCACAGAGCGAGAAAAGCTCAACACTCCAGGTTGGCATTGACTTGAAATAATGTGTTAGTGATGAGAGGCTTTCACTCTCTGAATGACAGGAGGCAAATTGCTTCCTCTTTCTATGTGGGTAGACAGAGGATTTCTCAATTCTATAGGCTTATGAATAATATACGCCTTGTCCACCTCATCTTCCATACTCATATCTCTAATATTAAGAAGAGAATCTGGTCCCCCACACAAAAATCCTCAATATTCACTAATTCCAAATGGCTTCTCCCTGCAAACAGGCTGTGGAGAGTAACAGACACCATGCCTGTTACATAAGTATATCACTGCAAAATACAGAAACATCACTTATAATGAAAGTAACACTGTTTAAGAGTTCTAAAACAATCATTTTTTTTCCCCCTCACAAAAGATAATGTTTGCATTTCCACAGTTCAGATGCTTTTCATTTAACCAGGATATTAAGGCCATCTTCAGCTCTTCTTCATTGTGTGGGTCTGTGTTCTTGCTTTTATCCCAGTATCAGTTTTTGTTTGCTGGAAAAAAGAACTCTTTTGGTAGTCTTTAACTGCGGCCTTGATATTCTAAGTCATTGAGTCACAATTAGTAATTAGAAATTCTAATTAATTTTGCCTATATATTGCCTATGAAGCAGCAGCTGTAGGAATGCAATTTTCCTGCAAATCTCTCACTCTTACACAGCTCATTATTTACTTTTAAAGAGTCAGGGTGAATTCAAGTCATTTACTATGCTGCTATCATTTGCTTAAAGACCTTTTGCAATGGGTATTACGTAAGAAGAAATGCAAGAGTTGCTTTGGTGAGGTTTATTTAAAGAAACCATTAAGTACAAGACAGACTTGAATAGCAGCATCACTTGTATATGGAGAAACAGGAGCTATGAATACATCACTTCATTTAGGTTGATGCTAATACTTGAAAAACCATAAGAAAGATGGCTAATATTTGAAAAAAGCCCTATACAGTCTGGTGAGTCTTTGGCCTCACCTTTTACCAGTGCCCCCTTCTTCAGTGTCCTCCAGCCACAGTGAGCTCTTTCCTGATCCTTCAACTTGTCAAACACATTCCCTTCTCAAGGTCTTTGCCTTCAGGAGTCCCTCTGCCTGAAATTATTTTCCCAGATAGTCATGGGACTGGCTCATTCTCATCCTTCAGATCTCTGCTCAAATGTCACTTATTCTAGGAAGTCGTTGCTGGCCACCCTAAAGTGGCACACCCCCTCCTCACTTTCTACTTTTCTTTGTTATTATGTATATGGAAGCAGAAAATTATGCATTTTCTTAGTGGCAATTATACATCCTGCACATTAGGCATGTAAATTGTTTTTTGTTTGTTTGCTTGTTTTTTTGCTTTTGTTGCTTCCATCAGAATACAATCCAGTAGGGCAAGGAGTGTGTGGGGTCGTGTTCACCTAGTATCTCTGGGAGCTTACAGGCCAGCACTTAGTAGACACTCAGTAAATATTGGAATAAATGAATGAGGCCCTTTGGCAGCCTAGAAGCCCGTCACAGACGTGGTCTCCATCCTCTCCTGGGCTACACCAGGCCAAGCCGTGGGTAAAGGCCTAGAGAAACATTCACTAGGCCTTGCCGCCGACCCGCAGGCAGCTGGGAGCTTCATCCCACCCTCACCCCTTTCCAGCCAAGGTGCCTGATCCGAGTCAAGCGATCCCGACTACACTGTCGGCGAAACAGCGCGAATGAGCGCGTTGTCCTCGCCCCCTGGCGCCACTTCCCCTCGGCCTAGCAGCCTGGACTGGGGAAGCACAGGTCTGCTGTATCCGGAACGTGGAAGCAAAAGCAGAAAGCGGACAAGTGTGCGGGGAGGGGAGTCAGCGTGGAAGCAGCCGGGCCTCCTCCCGTGCAGGCTGGGCGCTGGGGGCGCCGGCCAGGCTCACTCACTCCCGGCCGCTTCCCCGGCGGGCGGCGCCGCACATACACCCGCCCATTTACGGAGGGCCGGGCCCAGCGCCGCCGCCTAGCTCCCTCCCGGCCCCAGCGTTTCGCTGGGCGTCGCCGCCTTAACTTCCTTGCGCGCTCACGTCCAGGGGCAGTCCCGGGAATCTCCACGCGCGCGCGCCGGTTTCCCGGGAGGGCGCCGCCCTGCCCGGCCCCCACCTGCAGGTCTCGCGGCCAGCGCCGAGCGGCGCACGCGCAGTGCGGGACGCTCCTCCGGTCTCCCGCAGCCTCCGTCCGGCCCGGCCCGGGAAACTGCAGGCCAACCGAGAAGCTGAGTTCGAAGCTAATAGGGCGCCCAAGCCAGTGTCGCCCGCGGCGTTGAGAAGACAGTGTGGCCCAGGAGAGGGTGGAGACAACGACTGTGACGGGCTTCCCGGCTGCCCGTAGGGGGAGTGGTGTGGGGCTGCAGGAAGGAGAGAGGAAGAGGAGCAGAAGGGGGCAGCAGCGGACGCCGCTAACGGCCTCCCTCGGCGCTGACAGGCTGGGCTGGCGCCCGGCTAGCTCGGGTGTTCGCGCCGCCACCTCGGCCTTTCGGCCCCTTTGGCCCCTGGGACCGGGCTTGCGGCGTGCGTCAGGGCAGAGGGCTGCCGCGGCGCAGGGAGAGGCCTGGTTCTTGCCGCCGAGGGATGTGAGCGGGAGCTGAGCCCGAACGGGAGGGCCCCAGAGGGCCCAGCCTGGAGGTCGCTCGGAGCCGTGCCCGCCTCGGGGCTTCGCAGACCTTGGCCCGCCGGGTAGGAGCCACCCCTGCGGGCTGGAGGGCGCGCTCTGGTCGCCTGATCCGGGTAGCCGGTAGGTGTTATACCTGCCTGGCTTCTGTCTGGGTGGGGGTGGCAGTTGTCTCTCAACCCCTTCCTACCTTCTAATCCCGCCTCCGCACCTCCTGCGAGTAGCAGCAAACTTCTGAGCCAGAAAAATCTTACTCTTTAAGACGACACCTAGAACAAGCCTTGCTAGTGATATTTGCTTCCTTTTGTGTTTTATAATTCCCGCACCCCTCCACCTCCTTATTCCTTTTAAAAATTTTCTAGACAGCTAAACAGCCTAGAAAAAGCATCTATTTTCCCTGAATTAATGTGGTAGTAGTAACTGCTGCTTCTGTTTTTAGGTTTTAGAAGCAGGCAACAGGAACAAGATGTGAACTGTTTCTCTTCTGCAGAAAAAGCGGCTCTTCCTCCTCCCGCGACGGTGGGTGTGCTGTCCTTTATCGTTGCAGTAAAGGCGAGGGTGTCGCGAGCTGGGAGGGCGCGCGTAGGAAGGCTGGAAGCGTGTGAAGACAGGCAGGGCTCATTGTTGCTTACTCCTTTGAAAATGTCAGTGCTAAACTTTTCATGTTGATCTGCGAGAGTAGTTTTGGGGTGTTTTGTTGTTCGTCTTGGATCCTTTAAGAAACATGTTTTGCTGGCTTTACACATACCATGACTCTGCAGAGAAACGTAGAACGTTGTCCATTACCCTTTCTCCTTGAGCAGCTAGAGATTCTTAATCCTTCAAAGAGGATTATTTTCAAGCAATAAGAGATAGCTTTTGGAAGAACACGTTAGCTATTCTTGCTGGGGTTTCTGCTGCCACATTGAATGCTTCCTGATGGTTTTATCTGCCTAAGCTTGCTGTGTCGGTTGAATTTACCCAGTTTGTTTTCCGGCAATTACTAATGTGTCAGGAGAAACTCCTTTTCTCTGAATGAAGGGGTAGGAAAGGCTGAGTATGTCATAGAGGGAGGGCAAAATATGGAGAAGGAAACTAGAAATGGGAATAAGGGAGATGATTGCTTTTGGTTTCATAATAAGTTTGTACAGTGAGTTTTTGGGCTATTGCATATAAAGATTTTGTATCCCTTCTCCAGAATGCTTGGGACCAGAAGTGTTTTGGATTTAAATTTTGGAATGTTTGCATATACATAATGAGATATCTTGGGGATGAGACTCGTGTAAATCCAAAATTCATTTATGTTTCATGTACACGTTATTCACACAGCCACTAAGTCATTTTATGCAATATTTTTGTGCATGAAACAAAGTTTGCATTAAGTAATTATGCGTGGAATTTTCCCCTTGTGGCATCATGTTGGTGCTCAAAATGTTTCAGATTTTGGAGCTTTTCAGATTAGGGATGTTCAGCTTGTATTTTGATATAACACTGAGAACATTTGAAGGTGAATAATCAACTTTTGCCTTCCCTTCCCCCATCTGCCTCACCTTATACCACTTTGTGTGGGAATCGCTTGTACATGCATTTGTCTGTTGGTGTGTAGTGTATGTACAAACTCGATGTATCCAGCACTTGCCTTAATAGTACATGTATTTACCTGAATAGGAAAGTTGCAGTAGTTGATGACTAGAAGAGCCCACCTTGCTTGTTTTTGCCCTAACTGAATATCCTGTATTTGCAATTCATAGCATGTTTTAGGGACTCATTAGGGAATTTTTTTTGTGTGTGTGCCTTTGGTCATTTGAGACAGGTGTCTCAGATAAGGGACTATGAGATTGTTTCTCTACTTCACCTGGCTATTGCTGAAAGGTGGGATGCTTTCGAGGCAGAATAGGAAAGTACATTGGCTTTGGAGTGAGATCTGGATTTGAATCCTAGTGTTTTTGTCACTTAAGAGTTGTATTATTTATGGCCAGGCATGGTGGCTCATGCTTGTAATCCCAGCACTTTGGGAGGCTGAGGCTGGAGAATCACTTGAGGTCATGAGTTCAAGACCAGCCTGGCCGACATGGTGAAACCCCATCTCTACTAAAAATACAAAAATTAGCCAGGTGTGGTGGCACACACCTGTAATGCCAGCTACTTGGGAAGCTGAGGCAGGAGGATCGCTTGAACTTGGGAGGTGGTGGTTACAGTGAGCCGAGATTGTACCACTGCACTCCAGCGAGACTGTGTCTCAAAAAAAAAAAAAAAAGAGAGAGTTGTATTGTTTACGACTCTTTTAGCTTCTCTTCCTTATAAGATTGTTGTGAGAATTGGGTAAGACACATGCAAAGTTGTAAATTTCTTAGCTCTTATAAAAGTCTTGGCTACTGTTCATGGCTGGGCAGGCAAAGGAGATTCAGAGAAGGACAGAATGACTGCATAAGGTGATCTGCCAGCCACTAGTATTTCTTCCTTTCTAGTATAAAGAGATAAAGAACTTTAAGGTCTTGAAATGGTGAGGGTGTATCATAGCCTTTGTATGGAAAGGTTTGACTTTTATCTCTTTGCTTGAATCCCCATCGTGCTGCCCGTACCAATTATTATGCTGCCCCCTTGTGGTTAACTGTGCTAAGAACTTTCTTTTGCTCCTTTTCCATTATGTTTCCCACCCACTCCCCACTCCCTTTTAGACCCCTCCTGTTGGCTCCCAGTTTCCCAAACTGTGTGCTGAGGTGCCCAGAGCACCTCAGCCTTCAACTGTGGTTTTGAGGTAGTTCATGGTTTCAACATTATATACGTACACTCATTTCTACAATGTCATGTCTTTGTAAACATGTATTTTCAGAGGTTGCTCTGATAAAAAGCAACTACTACATGAAAATGTGAATGTAGAACAGGAAATGACAGTGTGGTATTGTCCAATTTGATTCTGAGGTTTGGTAAGTTCTATAGTGCTCAGTAGACACTAAGTTGTAAGGACATAACTACTAATTAAGTTGTTCGAACCTATTTCTTTTGGCCTAGGGGTGTCATGAAAAAATTGCTAAGACTTGGGGCTCCCAGAAAGGGTTTGGAAACCTCTGCTTTAGCTTTTAGTTTGCTTTTCTGATAAAATTATTGATACGAAGCTAGTAGCAGCTGATCATGGCTTAATATATTTCCTCTTCTATGTAATATGTTTATAACTTCTGCCCAGTTCTTTGATTTTAAAATTAATCCTATTGCTAACTTGTTGTACTGGTCACTTCCTCGTTTTTCCTGTACTGGTGGTCTGCTTCTATTTCTGATCCTCTCCTTAAACTCAGAATGCCCCAGGTGAAAGTTACCATTTTCTACCCTTTAATTTTTTTTTTTTTGTAAGAGTCTCGCTCTGCCACCGAGGCTGGAGTACAGTGGCACCATCTCAGCTCACTGCAACCTCCTCCTCCTGGGTTCAAGTGATTCTTCTGCCTCAGCCTCCCGAATAGCTGGGACTACAGGCACATGCCACCACTCCCAGCTAATATTTGTGTTTTTAGTAGAGACGGGGTTTCACCATATTGGCCATGCTGGTCTCGAACTCCTGACCTCGTGATCCACCTGCCTCGGCTTCCCAAAGTGCTGGGATTACAGGCGTGAGCCACCGTGCCCAGCTCCCTTTATTTTCTTCTAATCATGTAGGCTTTAAATTAGGCATCATCTTTAAACTACTTCTTTCATTTATCTCTTATTCACATTCAAAATGTCCATACATCTTTTCTTTTTCATATCTCTGCTTTTCCACCTTTACTGTGTGAATCCCAGGACATGTTTCCTGAGCCTAGACTATTGAAAGTCATTTGAACTTCTGAGAATCCAGTGTTTCTTCCTTCTGTTTATCCTCAATAGAAATGCTACTCAAATACTCCTTATTATAGCATTCCCTTGTCCCAAAATCTTCAGTGGCTTACCATTTTCTACTTATTAAATTTTCTTTACTTTCGAGATAGTCTGTTATCAATACCTGCCCTATTTATTCAGCCTTTCGTCTAAGGTTCTTTAGTCGTTAAGCTTGTAAGCTGGTTTCCACACTTTCTAATAACTATGTATGCTGCCTCTATCCTTTAATTTTTGTTCATGTTCTTCATTCCTCTTTTTTTCCTCTTTACATTTCTGTAGCTCTTTAGTTTTAGAACACTTCATGTGGGTTAATTGTATGCCATGCTTTAGTTGTTTGATAGTTATTTCCCTAGTGTTAGCCGTATCTTTTCAAGTTCTTTGTGTATTCTTTGAGGAACAGTACCTTAGATTAAAAAAAACATACACAGTGGAGAGCACGTAGGCAGTATTTAAGAAATACATGTTGACTGTGTGATAAGAAACTATAATCACCAAATATTTATTAATACTTGAAATGTAGAAGGTACTTAGCTGTATCCAAAAGAGAAACAAAGAAATGTATAGGTTCCTTTTTCTAAGGATGCACCGTATAATTGGGCAGATAAGATAAATAATAAAAGTTATGATATTTTAGACCACTTAGATTTGAGATGAACAGAGATTTTGCATAGCAGGAAGGAACTGGTAGAGGAGGTAAGCAAAGACAAAATATGTATATATGTATGATATGTTCGGAGAGCAATATATAAAACAACTTGACTGAAATGAAGGTTTATGTGAAAGAATAGTAAGAAATTGTGTTAAAAATGTAGTTGGAATTTAATTAAGAATGCCTTTAAATGCTAGGATGAGAAGAATGTCCTTTGACCCATAGGTATGGAGAAGCTTTAAAAGTTTTGAATTTAGAAAGAGCTTGCTGAAATAAATATTTTAGGAAAATCAAAGCAGTATCATGTGAATTGGAAAGAGAAGTGGTAGAGAGAAGTAGGAAAATAATTGAGGCCTGAAGTAACAAGGACTTGGATTTAGTAGAAATAAGTTGGATTGGAGAGATGTCACAAGACTTCATTATGGACTGGATAAGAAGGGAGAACGAAGGGCAGAAGAGTGATTAAAGATCACCTTACCTTGAAGGTTTACTATTCAGTGACAGAGGAAATCAAAGAGTGTTGGAACTCCAAGACATCTTAGAACATCTCAGTTAGTCTATATATTTTGTATATTAGGAATCAGACCAGAGAGATTTAAAAATGTGTACAAAGTTACTCAGCTAGTTAATGACAAAGAAACTGCCGTTTGATTAATGGCAGTTACTAACACAAATAGGTATGGTAGTTTTAGTAGCTGTTGAGGGGATGTAGACAGTTGAACCTTTATTGTGGATAGGTTGAGTTTGCAGTGGCAATGGGATAGGCAAGTGAAAGTGGATAGCCTACAGTGGGACATATGACTAGAATTTGTTAGAGAAGTTAAGTCTGGTGCTGTGGTACTTAGAGAAAAGAGTAGTGGACCTGAGTGAGATTGAGCTTTGGGGATTGCCCATAATTAGAAGGTGGGTGAAAGGAGAAGAATGGGTGAAGGAGACAAAGAAGGAACAGTTAGTATGAGAGAGGCATATTAGTGGATAGGTTAGGAGGTAGGATGATCAACATGTTGATCACTGCCAAGAAATGAGAAGAATCAGATCTGAAAAAAGGTCTTAAAAATATGTACTAGTGTTTTTCCTCATACAAAATTTGTAAGAACAGAAGAAAATTGCTTATACTTTCCCTATGTGGAAATAACCACTGTTAATATTTTATTCTCTCTGGTTTAACAAAAGACCTTTGAATTTGACAGTTGGGGGATCAGTGGAGACTTTTCCAAAGCTCTCCATCACTAGGACTAAGGATGAGGATTTTAGGCGTAATAAAACCTAGGAGGTATTTTTCAGCAGAGTGTCTGTCATTTGTATGTATCCTCTTGTATATCACACTATCCAGGTACTACTGTTCATATGTGCATTAGTTCTGTGTTTTGTCTGAATGATAGAAGGTTAGACAAGCCATCTCTAGGTGCTTTTGTACTGGTAAAATTTAAATAAAGTGATAAAATACTTATTTCTAAAAGGAAGGAGAAATTCTTGGTAGATAACTTATAAATCTGAGGCTCGAATGGTTGATGAAATTAGGGATACTGGAAAGAAGAAAGAGAAGCATTATCTTTTTGAAGACTTTCAGTGTAGCTACAAGGGGTTAACTAGGTTGGAATGGTCCACAGCTGTTTACTTTGCTTGCATATTTATTTTGATCTTCCCAAGAACATTCTCTGCTCACCTTTTTGTTCTCAGTTATTGGAAACAGAGTAGTCATTCATTCTTACCAAGTGATTTTAGTTTAATAAATTATGATTTTGAAATACAGTGCTATTAGGTAATATTTTTATAAGATAAAAGGCAATGTGATGTGAATAAGTGCACTGTTTTGGAAATCGGGGTAAGGGACTGACCCTGCTCTCCACATGGTATATGATTTCGAGCAAGTCACATAATCACTGAGACTTGTCTATTGTGGGAATAGACTAAATCTTTTTTAAAAAATTGTTTTCTTTAAAAAAGTGGGATCACATGGTAAAATGTGAATAAAGTTTAAAAACAAATGGCTTACCAATGTTTAGGACAAAAGCCAGCAGACTCTTCCCTACCACCCCTCCACATCTCCTTTCCCAGTCTTTGATTCCTGTTCACCAGGCAACTACCTGTCCTCTGCACATTACCCTTTTCCTCTTTATAATGAATGAATTATTTAGCATCCTCTCTAAAGCCTCTCCATTCAATTGTGTAGAAAAGCTCATCCCCTTTGCCTTCAAAGGCTTTACCATTATATTTCTCCCCTCTTTTTCTTGCCTTCTCAATTCTTCCCTCTACTGGATTATTTCCATTAGTATTATTCTGGTTGCTATTGCTGTGTAACAGAATCTCCCCAAAACTTAGTGATTTAAAACAACTACTTTATTAGGCTCACAGATATCATGAGTCAATAATTCAGAAAGGGCATACCAGGGATGACTTTGTTTTTGCTCCACAATGGCTACTGGTACATGAATTGGGAATAATTGCCAGCCAGGGGTGGTAACTTGAAGGCAGAGGACTGGAATCATCTGGAGGTGTCTTCATTCACATTATGGGTAGTTGATGCTGGCTGTTTACTGGGGTGTTATTTGGGTTGTTAACTGGATCATGTACATGTGGTCTGGATTTTCTCACAATATGGGGGCTTCAGGGTGGTCACCTTTCATAGTGGTGAATAGAGTTAAAAGTGAATGTGTCAGTGTGTCTCAGCATAAATCTTTTATGATTTAGCCTTGGCAGCTGTACAGTGTAACTTCTGCCATGTTCTACTGGTTGTAAGTGTGCCAGAAGTCTGTTTAGATTTGATGGGGGAGTGGCAAGTTCACACTGTGGAAGAAAAACATGTGGGATGGGAAATATTGTTATGTCCATCTCTGGACAACTATTAATACTATGGCCACAGTTTGCCATTGTGCCAAACTTCACATCCCTCCTGTTTCTAAAATACATGCAAAATACACTAAGCGTCTCCTCAAAGGTCCCTAATTCACATCGTATCATGACAGTAGCTCAGAGTCCAGTATCTCTCATATAAATCAGGTCCAGGTACAAAATAGTTTTCTTGGGTATGGTTAATTGGGTATGGTTCTTTTTGAACTGAGAACCCATAAAGAGATAGTTTATATATCCCCCACATACTTAACATGCAAGATTGAAAAGGCACAGGTTATCTGCAGTGGACATTTCTCTTCAAGAGGAGCATAAGGTAGGCACAATCTATAGCAATTCTGCAACCCCACTGGGCACACGTTGCCAGTTCCTTGATTAGGTCTCAGTCCTGCTTCCTGGAAGTTGTTCTTATTGGGCCACAGGCTGCTGCTTTTTTTGGGTTTATTTTCTGAATTGTTTATCTCCCCTAACCCTGCACCCAACCCATATACAATGCTTTGTAAGAGTAACTTTCTGAGCTTGCTTCCTGCCTGTAGTGAGTGCTTAAGGGTCCAAAGACCTCCTTTTATATAGCAGCTATCCCTTTCATTCCAAGCAGATACAACTCCTTGAAAAACTTTGTGGACTTCTTGTGTAATAATTTATAATCTGTACCATCAGACAGAAGCCATATCCACAAATTTCTTTTGAGAGGAACTCTTTCCTCCCCTAAGCTCTGTGTGAGGCTGTTGTGCAACAACACCCTTAAGATCCTTAGATAATATTTTGTCTGAAAGGATCTATGAGGTGGTGAATTAGATCTTAAGAAAGGATCATATAGTCACACTCCAGATGGGATCTTTGATCTGAGTCTCTGTTTATTTGCCACTTTGCTGGCTGAAAATATCATTCTGAGTCCTTTACATCTTGAAATTCTACTCAAAAAGTGAATAGCTCATTATTTAGTTCATCTCTCTGTTCTCTCAATTATAAAGGCACCTAGAAGAAGCCAAATTTCTTTAACTTCCTGCAGAGAATCTCCTTAATTCATTAGTTCAGGTAGGTATTTTATTTTCCATGTTGCTGTAGGTGATAATTTTGCTAACCTTTGCACTAGTGTATAACAAGGGTCTCCTCTTATTCAGCTTTCACTACCATTTCTCTTTCCTTGAAGTCCTCACTGATAGCTTCCTTGAGGGCTCTTAGGCTTTCATGAAGTTTTCTCAAGACCCTTTAAATGTGTGAACACAAAGGGTCTTTAATCTGTTCCTGGCTATACAGCAGGTCCTTGAATAACTGTCGTTTATTCATAACATTGATAAGAAAAAACATTGATTCCTGACTGGGGCCACTGTTTGTGTAAAGTTTGGACATTCTCCACATGTCTTTGTGGGTTTTTCCGGGTGCTCTGGTTTCCTCTCACATCCCAACGATGTATATGTTAGTGGATCAGTGTGTCTAAATGGTCTCAGTCTGAGTGAGCATGTATGTATGAGTGTGCCTTGCAGTGGATGGTGTCCTGCCCAGGGTTGGTTCCTACCTTGTGGCTTGAGCTGCTAGGATAGGCTTTAGCTGCTCGTGACTAAACTGAATTGGGTAAATAATTATCTTACTTGTTTTTATTAATCTTTTAAAAATGTGTGTATAGGTAACATTTATTTCAATGTTTAATAAAGTGTTTGGGGGCTTTCTTTAGAAGTCTGATGATGTTTTTGTGGCCATAAATATGCCATAGGAACTTGCTTATCTCAACCTACTGAAAAATGGATTTTGTTACACATTGTTTCACTTAAAGTCAGTTTCCAAGAACCTGTTGAAGATAGTAAGAATTAACTGTACTAGAGCTGATCTCTAACTCAGTGGTTCTTATCAGAATTACCTAAAGGGCTTGTTGAAACACAAATTGCTGGGCCCCAGCCCCAGTTTGTTTCATTAGGTCTGGAGTAGGACTTGAGGATTTGCATCTGTGAGTTCCCAGTTGATCTGATAATGTTGCTCTGGGGCCTACATTGCAAGAATTACTGATTTAAACCAGGGATTGCCAGGATTTTTCTATTAAGGACCATAAAGTAAATATTTTGGATTTTCCTTGCACCTACTCAGCTCCACCTTTGTAGTGCAGAAGCAGTTATCAACAATATATAAATGAACAGACATGGCTCATGGCTGTGTTCTCATAAAGCTTTATTTATAAAACAGGCAACTGGCTAAATTTGATGTGTATGAACTGTGCTCTGCCAATTCCCAATTTAAATCATTACTTGACTCCACATTTCTTCAAGCTGTGGCCCCATTTTTCACTCCCCTTTGGAGCAAAACTCTTTGAGAGTTGTCTGTATTTGTCTCTTTTTATTCTTTAAAAATTTATCAATTTTTTGAACACATTTAAAAGTTTTAGAATTCAAAAAGTAGTAAATATCTTTGTACATTTGTCAGGTGTGTGTGTGTGTGAGAGATCACAATTAAGTAGAAGAAGAATTGCTGATTCAAAAATGGTGTATGTTACTAAGTTCAACAAATACTGCCAAATTGACATAGAAATACCAGTTTATGCTTTTCTGTACCTTTACTAACATTATGTTTTCAGATGGCTTGATCTTTGCCATCTCGAGATATGAAAAATAGAATCTTAATTTTAATTTGCTTTTTATTCTTCTTTTTTGGGAAACATATCTTGGCCCACTTTCTATTGGATTTATTGTCCTTTTACTTTGCTTTGTGGGAGCTCTTAGACTAAGGAAGATAGTTTTGAGTTTGTTTTTCCTAGGTTATCTTTTTATCTTTTTGATTAGTGTAATTTGTTGTTGTTGTGCATCTAGATAGGTCGCTTCTCAACCCTGAAATTGTATTTTGAGATTCTCCCTCATTTTCTTGATCCATCTGGAATTTATACTGATGCAAGATATAATATGGGATGCAACTTTTTTCCCGTAGATGGTGGTCCAGTTTCAATACTATTTGTCATATAACCCTTCCTTTCTCTGCTGCTGTGAAATGCTGGTGTTTAAAATTGTATGTGTAGTTGGATCTATTTCTGGACTTTGTTTCATTCTAACAATGGCTCCTGTGAAGCTGTATTGTGAGTTCTTGGGGAGTAATCTCTATTCATTTGTTTCCAAGTCCTGTATAATATTTATTAGCATATGGGAGGCATTCAAGTACTTGAAAATAAAGTGAATAAATAATGTGTTTAGGAGAGAGATCCAAGATGGCCGACTACTAGCAGCTCAGGATTGTAGCTCCCAGAGAAAGCGCACAGAACGAGAGGACGCCACATTTTCAGAAGAATTTTTGTTGCTTACGGTCAAGGATTCCCAGCGGAGGAGCCCCACGGGTCGCCAGCACCACTCTTGGGGCCGGCTCGGCGGTTTTGCCGGTGCTTCAGCGCAGGAGTTCTCTGTGCAGGGTAAAGAGGACTGCCTGCCCTTTTGATTGACGTTTGGATCTCTGGGAAGGCAAGTCGCCCATTTACATGATTGAAATAAGGATTCAAGAGGGAAGCCGGACCGGAGATCCCCTGAGCAGAAAAGCACCACGAATCTTAATGCCGCAGTTTTAGCCGGCACAGTAGGTTGCTCAGATTTCGGCTTTGGGAATTAACAAGTTGGACGTCCACTCAGAGACCTAAATTGAAAGTAGGTAATTGCAGAGACGACAGGTGGATAAAATTACAATGACGGGAAGGAACCAGCATAAAAAAGCAGAGAATACCCAGAAGCAGAATCCTTCTCCTTCTACAGGGGATCACAGTTCTTCACCATCAAGGGAACAAGGCCTGATGGAGAACGAATGCGTTCCAGTAACAGAAATAGGCTTCAGAAGGTGGATGATAAGGAACTTTTTTGAGTTAAAAGAACATGTTCTAGCCCAATGCAAAGAAACTAAGAACCTTGAAAAAAGGTTTGACGAAATCCTAATGAGAATAGACAATTTAGAAATGAAT
>CAUYQU010079026.1:0-11444 GCA_963574635.1 Cheracebus regulus
GAATGCGGCTGGAGCTGGCCCTCCCCAGCCTGTGGCGGCCTAGAGGGCGGGAGTGACAGAGAAGCCCCCACTTCCAAGAATGAGAGGATGCCAGAGACATTCCTCCAGCTTCATGTTTGAGATATATATATATATATATATTTTTTTTTTTTGCAAAGGCTCTGCTCTAGGCTTGGCCAACTGCAGAGCTAGACAAGTCATTTGGCCTTTCCATTAAATAGGGAAGTTGTGAGCAAAATGGGTACTAGAGTTCCATCTAGTTCCCAAATCTGTGACTACTGTGAGAAACAAGAAGCAGCGAGGTCAGAGGAATCAGGTTCCCAGAAAAGGGACCTGAATGTGTCTTCCTAGAACAACACATACTCAGAAACAAGCACAGGTGCCAGGAGATGACTGTCAAATGAGGTTTCTTATCTGATCATCCTCTCCTTTTTGACTGCTATGCCCAATGATAACCATCAAAATCCTGGACTCGAGTAAATCAGTGGCTTTCATACTTACCATCCCAGCATCCCCTGTCTCCTGTGACTGTCTTCCTGGGAACCGAACTCGGGCCACTTCTAGACCCTCAGACAAGACGTCAGGAGGAGCTGGACCCAACTCCAGCCCCTGGTAACTTGAGATGCTGCGTATTTGCTGATTGCATGGTTGGCAGGAAGGTGGAGGTTAGTGGCTATGTCTGCAACTGGGAGTGGTAGGGAGGATAGGAGAATTCTTTTTTTTTTTTTTGAGACCAAGTCTCGCTCTGTCACCCAGGCTGGAGTGCAGAGGCACAATCTCAGCTCACTGCAACCTCCACCTCTGGGTTCAAGCGATTCTCTTGCCTCAGCCTCCTGAGCAGCTGGGATTACAGGTGTGCACTACCGCGCCTAGCTACTTTTTGTATTTTTAGCAGAGACAGGGTTTCACCATGTTGGTCAGGCTGATCTTGAACTTCTGACCTCTGGTGATCTGCTTGCCTTGCCCTTGCAAAGTGCTGGGATTACAGGCATGAGCCATCGCGTGCCTGGCCAGGAGGAGAATTCTTATCCCTCCCACTTGCTCCCTCACCTACAAAGAACTCCTGGCATACAAGAGCTCCAAAGTCCAGACATATCATGTCACTCCTCCATTTAAACCCTTCAGTGACTCCCTGCTACTCACATTTGGATACTCAGGGCCACTGTGAGCTAACCCCAAGCCTTCCTTTCTGGCTTGCTTTCTTGCGTTCCCCAATCAGATCCTTTCATGTCCTCAGAGAAATCCTTTATCTTCTCACCTCCATTCTTTTTCTGGGTTAGATGCCCTTAGAAAAATGCCCCAACCCCAGAACTCCCTCTTCAAATCCTAATCATCATGCAAGGCTCAAGGCTCAACTGGCTCTGCTGCCTTCTTCACGAAGTCTTCCGGGATCTGCTGAGCCAGAATTTTCGCTTCCTTATCTCACTTACAGAGTCTTTGGTTTGTACCTCTCTTTTGACATTACTTGGTTTCTACCTATCCTTATAATTATTTCTACTCATCTTTGATCATGCCTTTATGTACCTTAGAACATTTAGTTCATGCAATGTATTTAGTAGGTAACTGAACAAGTGTCCCTTGACTGACATATGAAATGAAGCTGGCACGAACATGCCGGCACTGATGCTGACGAAGCGTGCAGCAGGACAGCTGCAAAGCAGGTGAAATGGAGATCTAGGAGCAAATGACTCCCCAACCACTTCAAAGCACATGGGCTTTATTTTCCAGAACTGAATCTGCTGCTAGCTTGCCAACCCTGTCTGCCTTCCAGAAAGGACCTATTTTCTTTCCCCTTCTCTTTTTTAAATTTTCTTATTTGAGGCCCACACAGCTGCACACCTCTTAGGTGGACTAATGGAAGAGTTGGAAATACAAGATGTATTTAAGGAAAAGAGGTCCTAATTTTGAAAGATTATATTGTGGTTAGGTTAATCTCACAATACAAGTAGTTTACTTTTGATCACTTTCTGCTTATTGTTTATTTTTTTTCTTAGGCTAATTAAAGCAAGCTTTAAGTCCTCATGGGCTGCAAACCAGTGCTTCTCAAACTTGAATGTGCATACACACCACCAGAGGATCTTATGAAAATGCAGATTCACATTTGATGTCTGTAATTTTGCATTTCTAACGAGCTCCCAGGTGGCGCCTTTGCTTTGGTTCCATGGGCCATACCTCAAAAAGCAAAGATCTAGTGATAATTTTCCAATTATGTACAGTAACTAAGGTTCTCACATCACTTTTTTCCCTTTGAATTCCCTTAATATCTTGTCTGAGCTGTTCTGAAGGCCCATGTAGCAGATTTCATTTTATTTTTTACTTGTTGAGACGGAGTCTTGTTTTGTTGCCAGATAGGAGTGCAGTGGCATGATCTCGACTCACTGCAACCTCTGCCTCCTGGGTTCAAGTGATTCCCCTGTTTCAGCCTCTCAAGTAGCTGGGACTACAGGCGTGTGCCACCATGCCCAGCTAATTTTTTATATTTTAGTAGAGACCGAGTTTCACCCTGTTGGCCAGGATGGTCTTGATCTCCTGACCTTGTGATCTGCCCACCTTGGCCTCCCAAAGTGCTGGGATTACAGGCGTGAGCCACTGCACCCGGCTGATTTCATTTCATTATAGCCATGCCATACATTAGAAGTATCTCTTGAAGACAGGACCCATCCCTTTCTTATGTCTCTATATTTCTCCTTATAACCTTCACACTGCTGTCACAGAGCAGGTCTTCACAAATGTTTATTAAATGAATGAACGAATGGGTGAATTAACAGGCAAAACAAAACTATAAGAATATATTCCAAGCTGGGTGCGGTGACTCATGCCTGTAATCTTAGCACTTCGAGAGGCTGAGGCAGGAGGATTGCTTGAGCCCAGGAATTCGAGACCAGCCTGGACAACACAGTAAGATACTATCTCTATAAAAATGTAAGAAATTAGGTTGGACACAGTGGCTCATGTCTGTAATCCCAGCACTTTGGGAGGCCAAGGTGGGCAGATCACCTGAGGTCAGGAGTTTGAGACCAGCCTGGCCAACATGGTGAAACCCTGTCTCTACTAAAAATACAGAAAATTAGCTGGGTGTGGTGACACGTGCATGTAGTTCCAGCTACTCAGGAGGCCGAGGCAGGAGAATTGCTTGAACCGGGGAGGCCGAGGTTGCAGTGAGCCAAGATGGTACCACTGCACTCCAGTGGTGACAGAGTGAGCCTCTATCTCAAAAAAAAATTAATTAATTAGCTGGATTTGATGGTGTGCATCTATAATCCCAGCTCCTCAGGAGGCTGAGGCAGGAGGATTGGTTGAGTTCAGGAGGTTGAGGCTGCAATGAACTGTGATTATGCCACTGCCCTCCAGCCTGGGTGACAGAGCAAGACCCTATCTCTAGAAAGAAGGAAGGAAAGAAAAAGAAAGAAAGAAAGAAGGAGAGAAAAAGAAAGAAAAGAAAGAGAAAGAAAAGAAAAAAGGAAAGAAAAAGAAAAGACTGTATTTTTCATTTTGGGGCATGATTGTGCCCTTCAGAGAAAGCTAAGTCCAGGAAAAGAAAGCAAGGTGTTCTACAGAAGCCTCCCTCCCTCAGGAGCTGACCTCATTACCTAGGAAGAGAGTCCAGTCTGAATTGACTGGACTGAATGCTTGTTTGGATGCTATAGGTTCCTGGTCACACTTTGGAATGTGCTACTGGGGAGGACACATCTATTAGCATATGGCAGTCACCATATACGAGGGGCCTCTGGAGGCTTCTCCCTGTAATCCCTGTACATGGATTCATGTAATTACTCAAGTGCTACTTACAGAACCTATGGCGCAGCCAGGGTCTTAGCATTTCTTTTATTTTTCTCCCTCCTTGTTTTTTTTCGGTCACTCTCAACATGCTGGTAGTATCTATCATGTCATTCTCAGAGCGCTAGTGAGGGCTTTTCTGAGAGATCTCCTCAGAGCCCCTCACTCTTCTTGTGAGCTTCCTATGACGCCCCACTGCCAGCCAGAGTCAAAACCACGTGCTTAGCATGGCATTCCAAGCCCTTCCCCTCCTCAGCCTTTTCATCCACCCATCCCCACCATGCACTTTTCTCCTGTTGAATGGACCATTTTCCAATCCCTGAACACATTCTCTGGCCTCTGGGGTTTTGTTTATGCTGTTTGCTTTGCCTAAGACACCTTCCCTTTGTCCACCTAGTGACCTCTTACTCCTGGCCCTGCCCAAGCCCAGCTCCCCCTGGGTCCTTCTGACGCCGCAGGCAGAACTCATCAGTTCTCCTCCCCGGCCCTGTGTCTTTGCTCCTCTTGAGTTTCTGCTTTGATCACTTTGCATCAGCACAGGAGCTCAATCCGACTGCCCAGCTGCCTTTTCCTTGGTGTCTTTGACACCCAGTGAGCTGCCCTCAACTTACGTTTGTTGAAGATATGAAGTCAAGAGGAGAGCACTTTAGCTGGCTGCTATTCATTATGCTTCTTCTTTTCTCCTGATAATCAGGAGTTCCCATCGTTCCAGTACCTACTATGTGCTAATGTCATTACTCCCTATCTTATTTGTGCCTCACAGTTTCTCTATGCAGTAGGCGTTATCTTCATTTTACGCAGAGACACTGAGGGTCAGGGACGTTAAAGAACTTGCCCCAGAGGTTTCTGAAATGTTTGACTGCAGACTTGGGGCCCAGAAATCAACCATCCTCTAGAAATTGGCACCCTGAAAGCCCAAGTTCCATTAAGTGTGCACTGATTGCCTGTGCCTTCTTCATAAGGGCCGGGAGCTGTCAGTGGCCTCTGAGTCACTCATTCCTGAAACAAGACTTCAGATGTTTAATGGAACTTCCTCTTCCTTTCTTGTCACCGGTACATTCATGACTCAAGTGGAAGACACAGTAAGTAGGGAGCTCGCTGACTTGTTGGGTACAACATGGAGGGTGGGGCAATGTTTCTAAACCACAAACAGCCAAATTATTTCCCCTTTCGAGAGAAGTTATTGCTGGCCATGCTCATGTAGTCATCTAGTGCAAACATTTTCAAAAGGCTTTTTGCTTTTTCTGTTAACTTTAAATACAAGTGATTTCATGCTTTCTTGTTTAGAGTTTCAGATAGGTTGCAGCTGCAGGGTATTGGACCGCTATGGGATCAAAGCAGACACAACCACACTTAGTGTCTGTGTGACCTTGAGCAAGCTATTGAACCTCTGTAAGCCTCCAATTTCTCATTTAGAAAATGAGGTTTCTGGGAGGACTACATGAGAATGTGTATTTGTGAAAATGGGATGAGCCAATAGCAGCCACTCACAGATGTGAGGTCCCCGATCTTGTTTTCCCTAACATGTGTCTCTCATTGCAATCCTGCTCAAGCATTGGCTGCTTAAACAATTCCAGAAACAGGCAAGACGTAAATTACAAGTAAATATTCAATGATGTATCTTACTACTTAAATAGGGTGCTCTTTAAGATTCCATTTCTTCTCCAGAAAAACATGGGCCATTGTGAAATGAAGTGAAAGTGAAATGAAGGCAAGTGAAACTCACTCACTGACAATTTAGGGCTGGCCAATTGAACCGCTAACATCTGAATTCCTTTTTTTTCTTTTTTCTTTTTTTTTAATTCTCTACCCTAACCTATGATAATCTGAGGTAGGGACCCAGGAATCTATTTATCCAAACTCATGAGGTGATTCTTATGAAAATTAAGGCTTCTGGGTAACTCAACTGCTTTTCCTAATCCTGTAAAACTCACAAAACAACTACTACACCTACTACAGGTGCTGTAGGCTGGGCATCGTGGCTCACACCAGTAATCCCAACACTTTGAGGGGCTGAAGTGGGAGGATTGCTTGAGCCCAGGAGTTTGAGACCAGCCTAGGCAACGTGATGAGACCTGGCCTCAACAACAACAACCACACAAAATTAGCCGACTGTGGTGGTTTGTGTCTGTAGTCCAAGCTACTTGAGAGGCTGAGGTGAAAGTATTCTTTGAGCCCAAGAGTTCAAGGCTGCAGTGAGCTATGATTGTATCACTGCACTCCAGCCTCAGCAACAAAGCAAAACCAAGTCTCCAAAAAAAAAAAAAAAAAAAAGACGCTGTTCCAGAGAGCCAATCTCCTTGATCTGGTTACGTCATAGCCCTTTCTTTAGGAGACCCAAGACCCACATTTGGCACCTGTCATACTGCTTGCAGGCTTTTGCAGACAAACCTTTCAGTCCTGAAGGGAGTTAACGGACATGTGCTTGGCAGGAAGATCATGGAGTTGTAGAATTGAACTCTAATCCCTGGGGCTGCTTACAGCATCAGGATTTTAAAGCACAGCATATGAGTAAAAGCAAGAAAAAAGATTGAGTTTGATAATTCTGGTATTGATATCTAGCATGGATTTTGAGAATTCAGAAATTCTGATAGTCTCTAGAGGGAATGCATAATGAATGAATCTGCTCTGTGGGGGCGAGCATTTAATCTTGAGAATTGGATGTGTGTAAAATATGACACGTATTATGGGGTCCACAGCATATCTGGGTTTTTGACTCCCCTCTGCTGCACGCTGGCTTGATGGCTCTGAAAGGTCCTTCCCCCTGTGTGTGCCTCTGATGTTTTCTCTCCTTGGAGTGACAGGTGGACTAGCATCTCATTAAGTCTGGGAGGGCACCTGGCGTTTTGACATTATCATTTTGACATAAGCATATTTGATTCAACCTTTTAAAAGAAGCCTAAAAATGTCATTAAAAAAGCCCACACAACACTGATTTTTCAGCTGACTTTATTATCAGTAAAGGAAGTGCTTCATCCACCCCAAGCTCCGTTTGGTTCCTGAATCTCCCCTCCAGGCCAGTGCCCTAGATGCCTCTGATACAGGGATCAGGGAACACGGGGACCAGGGCTGTCAGGTCCCCAGGGCAGGCAGTCACTGATGGAAAACCACGAATAACAACACTGTGATTGTGTTTACCACACGTGTGACCTCAGGAAGGGCATCACCATGCTTGGTGAGGGTTGCTTCTTTTCTGAGAATCTGCTTGAGTCCTGAGAATTCTACATCTCACGTCCTCTGATTTTGCTTTTTGAGTTGCAACACCCATATTTTATGACAGATTTGCAAATCTCTCTGTTTTTTCTAAGTTTCTTGAATACGTCAGTGGAATTATTTTTCAGACGCTAGAGGGAGCAGGGGATAGGAGGGGAGGATACTGGAGACAATGTGATCCTTTTTCCTTAGCAACAGGCTGTCCAGAGAATGCTCAATTGCATGTCTAACAGTTTTCTCAACATATTTTGTATTGGCATTAGCGAATAGGTTACATTCCTTTATGATGGCGGTTTGGGGGAGGGACATCCTCTGAAAAGCTAACCTAGCTTGAATAGACTTTTCAAAAATATTCTTAAGGTTAAAACAATTTTTTTTTAGTAAGTAAAGATGCACATGGTTAAAACAAAAATCAAAAGCAAAACTATGGAGACAATCAATAAAAAGACCAGTTGTTGCCAGGGGCCAAGTAGAGAGAGAGAGGAAGGGAGGGATGAACAGGCAGAGCACAGAGGATATTTACAGCAGTGAAACTAGTCTGTCTGATCCTGAAACGGCAGATACATTCATCACACATTTGTCTAAACCGGTAGAGTGTACAACACCAAAGGTGACATAATGCAAATTATGGGCTTTTTTGTTCGTTTTTTGAGACAGGACCTTGCTCTATCACCCAGGCTGGAGTGCAGTGGTGCTTTCACGGCTCACTACAGCCTCGACCTCTTGGGTTCAAGTGATCCTCCCACCTCAGCCTCCCCAGTAGCTGGGACTACAGGCTTGTGCCACCACACCTGGCTACTTTTTTTTTTGTATTTTTTGGTAAATGTACATGTTGCCCAGGCTGCTCTCGAACACCTCCACCTGCCTTGGCCTTCCAAAATGTTGGGATTACAGGGATGAGCCACCCAGCCCAGAGGTCTTTAGTTATTAATGTATCAATATTGGCTTATCAGTTGTAACACATGTACTACACTAATGCGAGATGTTAATAATAGGGTGTGGAGGGGTGAGGGAGTATATGAGAGTTCTGTGTTCTGCCCATTTTTTCTGTAAATCTAAAACTGCTCACAAATAAATTTAAAAACAAGATTAAAAATCAAATGCATTTGATACAAAAAATATTCAGAATTCAAAAGTGTGTATCGTGAGCAGTGCAGTTCTCCCTATTCCTGTTTCCAAGTCCCTAAGATCCTATGCTAGAGGCAATGATCACAGCCAGTTTAGAAAATATCCATCTAGGCTGGCCTGTAATCCCAGCACTTTGGGAGGCCAAGGTGGGCAGATCGCCTGAGATCAGGAGTTCAAGACCAGCCTGGCCAACATGGTGAAATCCCGTCTCTACTAAAAATACAAAAGTTGGCCAGGTGTAGTGGCACATGCCTGTAATCCCAGCTACTTGGGAGGCAGAGGCAGGAGAGTTACTTGAACCTGGGAGGTGGAGGTTGCAGTGAGCTGAGATCATGCCATTGCACTCTAGCCTGGGAGACAAGAGTGAAACTCTGTCTCAAAAAAAAAAAAAAAAAAGAAAGAAAGAAAGAAAAGAAAGAAAATATCCCTCTAACTACACATCAACGTGATAGCTTACCTTTTTTCAAACAAATATTGCATGTTGTTTATGCATTTCATTAAAGATAAATGCATTAGAAGACTAATACAGAACCGAGAGCAATAGAGGGAGCAAAAATCCCCTATAAACAGTGGTGTCCAGAGGCAGAGCAAGCATCAGGGATGCATACAGGGTTAGGTGATACCAGAGAGAAGGAGGCTCCATTTCATGGAGCAGTTTCCATGAGGCTCTGCCAAAATAGCCGTCCTGTCAAGATAACGCACCACAAACACTGTAAACAGCCTGCTCCATCTCTGATTAGAGAGTCCTATGGGGATTGTATGAAACCTGTGCCGTCTAATGAGGGCTGTTCTCTTTAAAACCGTGGCAAGGAGTCCATTCATTCCAGTGATGTCATCTCCCAAATGTCTTTGGAACCTCTCCTTTGTAATTGCCTTTCAGAGTCTGCAGAACAATTTGTTTTCTTGCAGCTTTTTAAATAGCAAAGCCCTTTTAGACCCCTAGAGCGCAAGCTCTGAGACACCTGGTAGAGCTGCTTGAGTACCTGAATTTTCCAGTGTGGTCATTCTGTTATTTGCTTTTCTTGTTACATAAAAAGCAAACAAATTAACCATCCCAGCCTACTCCCACCACCTACACTGTGGTATGAAAAATGTGGATTCAGAGGGTTGCTTTGCATTTGAGAAAATGAATACAAATATGTCAGCCTGATTTATTTGTGACATTTTTTTCCTAATTAAATGAAATCAGGGAATGAAGACATTAGACCTATGCTGTTCAATACTATCACTACTGCCATGTGAGGCCTTTGAATATTGACCACTTAGTAACAGACAATAAACAATGTACTTATTTATTTTTTTACTAGTCATTATCTGTCTCCCTTTCTCCTCCTTCAGTTCCCTACCCCACCCACTAAAATATAAGCTCCATGAAGCCAGGGATCTGTGTTTTGGTTACTTATGTACTTAAAACAGCATTGGTACATAGTAAATTCTCAATACATAGTAGTTGAACAAATGAATGAAAGGACTCACCTCTGCACATGAAGAGCTTTCACTTTGGTTGGGAAGGAGCAAATGTACATCCATGAAATGTGTAGGGAAAAACTTGGAATATAAATAAAATTAGGCTGGGTGTGGTGGCTCACGCTTATAATCCCAGCACTTTGGGAGGCTGAGGTGGGTGGATCACTTGAGGTCAGGAGTTCAAGACCAGCCTGGACAACATGGTGAAACCCCATCTCTACTAAAAATACAAAAATTAGTTGGGCATGGTGGTGGGCATCTGAAATCCCAGCTACTCGGGAGACTGAGGCAGGAGAATTGCTCGAACCCAGGAGGGGGAGGTTGCAGTGAGCCGAGATCACGCCACTGCACTCCAGCCTGGGAGACAGAGTGAGATCCCCATCTCAAATAGATAAATAAATAAATAAAATGCTATTAAAATTCACAGGAGGGAAATAGCAGTGAGGTCTGGAGAGAGATTAGAGCTGAAACTTGAAGAAACTGTAAGACTTGGGTGGGTGTCAAGAAAGAAGATTCAACTTGAGTTAGACAGATGAAAAGTAATGCTACAAGGGTTAATTCTCCAGAGGGTAATTGTAATGCAGGAGAAACAGAGGTCTGAGGCCTCAGTTTTAGGGGGCACCTACAGTCACAGCCTAGAAGCAGGGAGAAAGAACAGCCCAAGGAGCCAGGGAAGAGAAGGTCAAGGAGATAAAGGGGACCCAGGAGTGCTACACAGCAAGAAGCAAGGGTGAAAGAGTTTGAAGAAAGGGGCTGTGTGCTCTCAAGGGTCCCATGAAGGAGCAGACCTGGAGGACAGACATTGACTTGAGGGGCATTTTTGACCTGAAGAAAGTTCCTATTTGTTAACACGTCATAGATTTTGGGTTGCCAGGCTGTTTCTTGGTATAGCGATTATGATTCGGGTAGTGGCCAGCATAGGTGCTGCCTTGCTTAGGTTTGATTGATTCATGAATAACAAAGATCACAGATCACCCTACAATTCAGACTCATAACATTTTCTTCCAAAAATATATCTGTTTTATAAAGTAGGCTATTTATGAGTGGGCGAGGTGGCTCACGTCTGTAACCCCAGCACGTCAGGAGGCTGAGGCAGGCAGATCATTTGTGGCGAAGAGTTCAAAACCAGCCTGGCCAACATGGCGAAATGCTGTCTTTACTAAAAATACAAAAATTAGCTGGTGTGGTGGAGGGCACCTGTAATCCCAGTTACTCAGGAGACTGAGGCAGGAGAATCAGTTGAATCCGGGAGGCGGAGTTGCAGTGAGCTGAGATCACGCCCCCCCTGCACTCCAGCTTGGGCGACAGAACAAGACTCTGTCATAAAATAAAATAAAATAAAATAAAATAAAATAGACTATTTATGGTTAATTTCTGCTTTTAAAGAAAATATTACGTAATTTAAAGTAACTCAACGTTAGTTAAATCTCGTTGTTAAACTCATCATTATTAGTCACTGCTTAGCTAATTTTTTGTTTTCTTTCTAATTTAAAGGAAATGTTAAAATTTTTTTCACTTATTAGGGTAAGACTCCAGGTCCTGATTTGCTTGGGACAGTCCCTGCTATGCCTCTTATTCTAACATCCCATCTGGATTAGCCTTTGTCTCCGATTTTTCTTTTTCTTTCTTTTTTTTTTTTGAATAAAAAGAATGAAAGAGAGGAAGAAGAAGAGATTTTAGAAAAAGAGAGAAAAGGAGAAAGAAAGAGACAGCAAAAGAAAGAAAAAAAGAATGAAAGAAAGAGGAAGAGAAAGAGGGAGAGAGAATGGGATTCTTGTTTTATTGCCCAGGCTAGAATACAGTCTAAAAATGCGTATTAAAAACTTCTTTTATGCCAATAATTGTGTTTAACAATGGAG
>CAUYQU010079027.1:0-37097 GCA_963574635.1 Cheracebus regulus
TTTTTTTTTTTTTTTGAGATGGAGTTTCGGTCTTGTTGCCCAGGCTGGAGTGCAATGGCATGATAACGGCTCACTGCAACCTCCGCCTCCCGGGTTCAAACAATTCTCCTGCCTCAGCCTCCCGAGTAGCTGGGATTACAGGCGTGTGCCCCTGGGACCAGCTAATTTTCTATTTTTAATAGAGACAGGGTTTTCTCCTTGTTGATCAGGCTGGTCTCGGACACCCGACCTCAGGTGATCGCCTGCCTGGGCCCCCCAAAGCACTGGGATTATAGGCGTGAGCCACGGAGCCCAGCCCTGGTTTTTTTGTTTTGTTTTGTTTTTGAATAGCAGGGCTTAGTGGTCACTCCCTTGGCTTTCTATTCAAGCATTCCTGTTTTGTATATTAAGTTAATTTTCAGTTGCTCTTGTCCACTGGGGTCATTGAGGCAATGGCAGGCTATTCAGCGCTGGAGCACTTGATTCAGAGCTGATTAACTTTAGCACAGTTAAGGTGGTTCATCCCTTTTATTTTACTGCTTCTTAAGACTCGGTTAAAAATTATGTTTTACTGTAGGAATCAGTTCCTTGAGGGGAGTTAATTAATCTTTCCGAATATGTCTGTATTGTACTTGCTCTTTTAATTGTCATCCCATTTAACCACATTTCCAGATTTCCAAATTGTAAAACTGAAATGCAGAACATGAAGGTAATATAGCAGATACAGTCTCTGTCTCATAAAATAATTGGAGTAAATAAGGTTAGTTTTAGTCACAGATAATTTGCCAAAAGAGTAGTGCTAATTCATATTAGTCGTGTTACCAAAGTGTTTTACCTCAAATGAGGAAATGTGTAAAATGCTTCATATCTTAGTTTTTTTCTCCTGTGGCTCTGATGAAAGAATGTCCCAGGAGATTCCTCCTAGATAATTAAATCCTGAGTGAGGAATCTGAGGAGGAGGGGAAGGGGTGTCAGGAGTGGGAGGCCATTAATTACATGATGGAAGATAAACAGGATGTTGATTCACCTGTAAAGATCTCCAAGACCGGTGGCTCAGGCCTGTAATCCCAGCAATTGGGAGGCCGAAGCGGGCAGATCACAGGGTCAAGAGATTGAGACCAGCCTGGCCAACATGATGAAACCGTCTCTACTAAAAATACAAAAATTAGCCGTGTGTGGTGGTGCGCACCTGTAGCCCCAGCTGCTCGGGAGGCTGAGGCAGGAGAATTGCTTGAACCCAAGAGGCGGAGGTTCCACTGAGCTGAGATCGAGCCACTGCACTCCAGCCTGGCGACAGACTGAGATGCCTCAAAAAAACTTCAAGCCCTGACCTCAGAGTTCAGATTAACGCAAGAATATTCCTAGAGTTGGACTTAAGCATGGATGGAAGAGTTCCTGCCTGGTATTAGATTAGTGTGTAATGAGCACCTGGGCTTGCAGAATGTGGAGCTTGGAATAGGAGTTGGGTGGGGAGATTTAAGGGGGAGGAGTTCCCAAGAAACCACAGAAGCTTTGGGTGCCTGAGAGTTTGGGAGAGCACTCTGCTAAAGCATCCTGTCTGGCAGGGAGGGAGCTCTTGACTGGTTGTTAGAGGATGTGAACGCTGTGCACATAAAGGGGCTGACTTGACTGCCCTCTGGCCCCACATCGAAGCTTCAGGGCTGTGACTGCCTCAGCCAAGTCCTCAGAGTCGAGCTTGGGACCCACCGCCTGCCATGCCCCATGCTTCCAAACCCTTACTCTGCTGTCCCAAGGGCCCTCTTGCTGCCACGAAGTTCTCTTTCTAGACAGCCCAGTGTGAATTCTCACTTCCCCCTGGGACTTCCTCCAGCAGGACTGTGGCTGTGTTGTGCATTTCAGCATCTGCTCATCTGCTCTTCCGTCATTTTTCTCTTCCATGGTGTCCCTAAGGGGAGGCCAGGCGGAATACGGCTTCCCAAAGACTTGTTGCTTCCGTCTCTTGTATTGCATGGTCCCTAGCCTACAGGCGTTCTTGAAAACAAGCTCGGGTTTGTTGTTGCCAGCTGAACCAGCCCCTGCTTTAGTATGGGGATAATTCAGGGGTTCGAAGGAAACAGGAAATACTACTGCTTTATGGTTGGAAACCACTCAGGTTGAGGAGGATTTGAGGAGGCTTTGGTTCCTGCAGCAGAGCCAGGCCTGGAGAAGACAGCACGTGAACTTTTGCCCTTTGAACAGGGTCGTTGTCCCAGCTTCAGGGTTGCAGAGGTGGTGGCATCAGATGGATCTCTGAGGGGCGGGGCAGTTGGGGTGCCTCTGACCACAGTGCACCTGGTGTTGGCAAGACCTTGAGGGTGGGAAAGCTATGAAAGGAATTTTATAGACAGGACTAAGTGATGATTGTGGGCAGGAGCACTGTCTTTGAAGCTGCTTGGCAAGAGAAGTGGGGATCACCTTGAGTGGAGATGGCAGATTATGTTCTGTGTAGCCAGCACTGGTGAGAGCTGCAGCGGCCTCAGTGTGAGGCCGTGAGTGGGTGTCTGCGACGCCGATGGACTTCGTTTCACGCTTCGGTTGAGGATCTGGCTCCGAGCGTGTTCTTCGCACTGTCCACGAGTTATCTTCTATTCCGGCCCTGAGCGATGGTCCCGCGGTGCTGGGGGCTCCCCACTCGCTCCCCACGGCGGCAGGTGCTGATCCTCAGCAAACCTGTGCTCAGCTCTTCAGCAGGTGCCTCATTTGAAGCCCTTTAGATCTTAGGCCATGAGTCAGTGCCATAAATTCCTGAGAAACAGACTCACCTTTCGTGATAAAATGGAACATTTCTGATGGGTTCAAATCCTAGCTAGAAAGAATAAATGAAAAAAATGTTGAGCCTTTCTGGGAAGAGCTTGTTTCGGGCACCTGACGTGGGCCCGCGGTCTTTGGGCATTCTTGCCTGGATGTGTGTGGGTGGCTGGGAGGAAATGCTGTCGCTGCAGGGTGGTTCCTCTTTCTGCCACGGCAGACTCGGCCTCCACTTGCTGTCGTCCATCAGGGCAGTGGCTAGTCCTGGTTTAGAGCAGGAGTCAGAAAACTGGTCCACCCGCCAGTTTTTGCAAATAAAGTTTTACAGGAGTGCTGAGATGCCCCTTTGCTTACAGATTGCGTGTGGCCGTTTTCACTCTGAAAGGTCAAGCTGGAGTGAGGCCTAAAGCCTCGCCGGGGCTGGCCCTGGGTCAGAGTGGAGAGCAGTGGCTGTGGGGAGGGATACCTGCTGCCTGGTCTCTCCCCAGCCTTGTCGTTAACCACCAGACATCTCAGGGACTCCTTTTCAGACACTCGTAGGCGCTTTGGTTCTTTTAGCGGGTCCCCCTCTACAACTCAAGTCATCAGTCCCCAGGCATGGTCTTTAAGGTCTGGGGAAGGAGCTGCCTGCCCGTCACCGTGGGAGGGGTGCTTGTAGCAAAGGTGTCAGCAAGCCATCTCTCTCCTGGGACATGCTTGCTCTCCCCGGGCCTGCCCTGGCTAGCTCTCCCTGGACTGCAGAGCTCGTCGAACATTCTGTCTTGGAATGGGTGTGACGGAGCATCTTCCTTGGAGTTGGGGAGCCTGGGTTGGACTCTGCCCACCCTGGGCCTGCCTTGTGACTTGGGATGATTTCCTGCCGGTCTGAGCTGTAGTTTCTTCCTCTGCAAAGTAAGGGTGATACGCTCTCCTGAAGATGACGAATGTGGTGCCCCCACCCCGTGCCTGGTGCTAGGTCAGTACAATAAGGGGAGGCTCTGCCAAGCGGGCTTCATTTCATGTTTGTACTTTTTAAATATTTATTTATTTTTGAGACAGGGTCTCACTCTGTCGCCCAGGCTGGAGTGCAGTGGTGTGATCTCGGCTCACTGCAACCTCTGCCTCCTGGGTTAAGGGATTCTTCTGCCTCAGCCTCAAAAGGCTGGGATTACAGGCACGAGTGTACTTTGTTTTTAGAAAGGGTATATACCAAGAATGCTTTTCTTCTCTCGCAGGAGCACTTCTGTTAATGTTGACCTCTCGCCACGCTTAGCTCTGTCAGCCTTGGGTGTGGCACCGGAGGCCCCTGGAGGCAGTGTGTGTGGCAAGGAGCGGCCCATCCCACCAGTCCCACTGCTGCCACCCAAAGCTCTGGCTGATCTTAGCAGGTCAGGCCGCCGGAGGGCGGCTCTCCACCTTTGGGTGCTGGACCCTGTACTGTGGGGAGGGCAGGGCTTCCTGGGCAAGAAACCTAAGACTTTATAGCCTGAACAACTTAGCTATGGCTCCCTGCCACATGCCCGTGTGTGTTGGGGTGGCCCTGTGGCCTCCAGAAAGCATCTGAGTGGGAGTGTGTGCCTGTGTCTCACCCAGCACCATCCTGGTCCTGGTGGGATCTTGCTTCTGCAGCAGCTGGGCTTCCATGAGCTTTAGCCTGGCTTTGTGATTCAGGTGGGGGTGGCCCCAGTTCTGGAGGGGACACTTGGGTCAAGTTCCCGCTGCCAACAGGCCTTAGTGGTCTCTCAGGGCAGCTCTGTGGGAGGCAGGAACTGCTGGGTGCCGGGCGGTCCAAAGCAAGGAGCAGAGAAGCCAGGGCCTGCCCTTCAGCTCAGTCGGGAAGGAGAACGGCACAGACTTCTCTGCCCGGCCATATGTGGGAGCAGGCAGAGGCCACCTAAAAGGAGGACAGCAGGGCAGCAGCTTGGGGACAGCTGGCCAGAGGGCTCGGGCAGTGCGTGAGGCCCTGGCTGCGGTGTCCTCCAATGCTGTGCACCGACCAGTGTGGAGGGTGCTGGAGCTGAGGGCTTGCAGACTCGGGCCTGTGGCGGCCTCACTGTGGGCTCCCAGGACCCCTGTGCTGGGGTTTCCTCAGCCAGGGAGCCTGTGTGGTGGCCCAGCCCCGGGGTCACAGTCCCACCTGTGTCGGCTCCCGGTAGCTTTTCTGATGCCTGTGGTTTTACGCTGGGCAGCCAGTTGTGGGGCCTGGATCTGTGGGGGTGCGTTTGCAGGTTTTCTGTAGCTGGAGTGTCCCGAGGGAAGACACCACCTAGACATTGGTGTTCACATACGCGGATGGATGTCCCCTGGCCCCATCTTGCTCTCTGAATCTGGGTGCCTTGGACAAGCCTCATTGGTCTCTGGCCTCTGTTTGCCCATTAGTAATTGGTGACATCAAAGGCCTCTAATGGGCCAAGGACGCGGCACAGCTGCATAAAACGAAACAGAAGAGAGTAGAGGTGAAGGTTTTGTGTGCGAATTTGAAACAGTCACTTGAAATGGATAATTTCAGAGTAAAAACTAAGTATTTCTAATTAGGTTGATTGCAGATGTTGGTGCACAGAGAATTCTATGCCTTCGAATTTACATTTCCATGGGGAAATTTGACAGAGTTTACCCCCCAGATTGGCTCACGGCACCGCACCTTGATTTCACTCCACTCTGCTGGCGCATGTCTCCCATGTGCCAGTCCTCTGCGCGGAGGGCCGGTCCTCTGTGCAGAGCTCCGGGAGCTGCAGGAGGATGGGCAGCAGGCTTATGTTCAGTTCGGAACCTGGTGTGAGAGCCTGCGGTCTCCACCCGCATTCCTCGGTGGGGGGGGGGGTTTTTTTTTTGAGACACAGTTTCGCTCTTGTCACCCAGGCTGGAGTACACTGTACAATCTCGGCTCACTAACCTCCTCCTCCCACGTTCAAGCAGTTCTCCTGCCTCAGCCTCCCTAGTAGCTGGGATTACTAGCACATGCCACCACACCCGGCTAATTTTTGTATTTTTAGTAGAGAAAGAGTTTTGCCATATTGGTTAGTCTGGTCTCAAACTCCTAACTTCATGATCCTCCCACCTCAGCCTCCTGAAGTGCTGGGATTACAGGTGTGAGCCACTGTGCCTGGCCTTCACTGCCATTTTCAAGGCTGCTGGTTGCATTAGGGACATGTCCCTGGGGGGCTTGGGGACCCCCACATTTCTCCCGGTGCTTGGCTGGGTGACAGCATGGCAGGTGGAGAGCCGCCAGAGTGGCGAGTTGAGCAGAGCAGCCCGGCTCCTTTCCAGACTTCTCTGGACGCTGCTCTCCTGCCCAGATGTCTGGCTGTGGCCGCCTGTGGGCTTGGGCAGTGGGCAGCAGTCAGCTCTGTGTGTGGGGTCTTCTTCCGTCTCCTGGGAATGTGTGCCCTGCGCGACACTGCCTCCCACGCACTCCTCTCCAGGAGACAGCCTGGCTCCTGCTCTTGGCGTACCCAGGGTCCCTCTCTCCTCTGTGGTTTGGAAACTGCCCTGCCCAGCCTATGGCCAGTAGTTCTGGCTGAAGGCTGTGACCCCTGGAGATGGGTGGCTCAGCCCAGCCTGCTGGGCCCACTCAGTGCCAGCTTGGGCCTGGGCACAAGTAGGTCAGATGCCAAATCAGTGAGATGCGGGGAAGATAAGGGAAATGACTTGTCAAGCAAACAGTGTTAATCATGGCTCTTTTACAAAAAACCACACAATGCACCTTCCCAAGATAGGAGTGCATCCTGTGCTGGTTGTGTGAGCCGTGGGAGGCCCAGGAAATCAAGGAAGAGGAGCACCTCTGCCCCTGGCCCGAGGCATCTTGCTGGCTTCCCGGTCGCCTGCCCTCACCCCAGTCTTACAGGCGTGACCACCCCTTACTCTCATCGCAGGCACTTGGGCAGGCGCTGCTGATGGCCTTGTGGGCACCGCAAGGGCCCTGCCTGGGTGGGCCCAGGCATTATTCTAAACCTTCCTGAGGTGACCTAACTGTCTTTGCTTCCGTGAGTCTAGGACAATATCCTGAATTTTGTGTTTTGTATTTCCCATTTTGTCTTGCTCCTTATCTTTTTCTTGTTTCTGCATCAGGGTGGAGGCCACTGAGCCACTTCCCCAACACCAGCAGTGAGCTGCTGAGGCCCTCGCGCCTGGGCTGGGTACTGTTGGCCGGGGCTGGTGCCATACGTAGACCCCACGCGTGTTAGGCTGACCTGGAGCACGCCGCTCACCTGAGCTGGGACAAGGAGGCTCTGCCTATGTGCATGGAAGTGAGTCAGGCCACGGCGAGACCCGAACCCTGTTGGGATTTGGGGGTCCTGGTTTAAGATCCTGGCACTTTCTGTGGATGTGGGCATCTCCCATTGAAAGCACTTGAAGAACGCAGTGATGAGAGCAGCACCTCCCACGCCACTGCCTCCCCGCGCTGGTGCGGATGTCCCTGACTTTGCCCTTTGCCCACATAGGGCCTGTTTCTTGAGGAAACCCACCCAGCTAGAAGGAACCCATGGGAAGAAACGGCTGGAGAGCTGTGAGGCCCACCACAGAGAAGCCAGTTTTGGAATTTCCAACCAAGTGTTTAGCCTGCTGTTCGCTCTTTAGCCTCTGGTGTCCTGTGGCTTAGCTGGGTTCTCGGGTCTGGGTGGTCTCAGGGCAGGCCAAGCAGGGCTCTGCAGTGTCACTCTGGGAGAGGGCTGTGGGAGCACCTGCAGGCCTGGTGTGCCAACTCTGCAGAGCCTGGGCATGTCCTGCAGGGCCCAGAAGTCTTGGGGCCCAGAGAACTGAACCACGGGAGGAGTGTAGGGGTGGGGGCCCCATTTGAGGCCCACTCTCCTGGAGGTGGCCGGGGCGGTGGGGGTGTGGAGCAGGCAGCAGGCTCCAGAATGGTAGGCTCTTGGTAGACGCAGTGGGGTTCTCTCTGCTCCCCTGCCCTGCAGCCTTGGCTCCCAGCAAGGTTGGCAACAAGCATCTGGACTCCTGGGCATCTTCCGGGGGCTGCTACTTTAAAGTCTCCTCTTAACTGGATGCAGGTGGGGTTCCCAGTGGTGCCCAGCCTCCCTTGCCCTTGATGGCTGGGTACTTGGAGCCAGAGGCTGCAGGAAAGCACGTCAGGAAGGTTCCTGGGGCTTGCGGTTCCCACACAGGTGCATCCGGGCTTCCTGGGCCCTCTGTGGGGAGCCTGGGCCCCAGGGACTGAGACGAGCTGCGTAGAGCCCAGCCACTGTGGCCTGAGCTCTCACTGCCGGCAGGGTCTCTCTTCGGGCACCCTGAAAAGGTGCCATGGCTCCAGCTGGCAAACCTGGTCTTGGAAGCCCCACGTCCCCATGCCTGGATGTGCCCAACCCTGCTGTTACGGGATCTTTTCTGGCCAGAGATCTCTGTGGCCGGCAGCAGCTTTGCCGAAGTCTTTTCCTGCGTCCAGGAAGAATGAGGTGGCAGACAAATGGAGGGTGGGCAGGATGAAGAGCAGCTTTACCAGAGTTAGGACCTTGCGGAGGAGACCGCAGGGGCAGCTCCCCTCTGAAGGCAGGTCGGCTAGTTCGGTGTGTAGCTCTCGGCAGAGGAGGCCCAGACTGGCCGGCTCCTCTCCGCAGGCCAGGTCCCCGTTGACTTCCTGGCTCTCAGTGGAGAGGTAGCTTCTCTCTGCAGCTGGTCTTCCATTTGCCAGTTGTTTCTGTCCTCTTCGTCCTGTGCCCTGCTCTGGCTGAGCGCAGGGCTCTTACGGACCCGAGAGGGGAGGAAGTGCATGCTGATTGGTCCTTGGGTAGGCCCGGAAAATGCACCACAAGTCCCCACTCTGGTCTGCCAGACTGGCAACCCTGGCCTGAAGGTGGGGCCTTACTGGGGACTGCCCCCTTCTGCCCAGGAACCTGTCTGCCCCCTGCTGCTGTTCATGGCGCCTGGGCTTGGTCCCGATTTTGCTCCCAGATTGGAGCAGGCACCAGTGGGAAGAAGCCAGGCAGTGGGAGCAGCACTTCCGAGCCTGCAGGGCAGAGGGCCTTCCTGGGCGCCCAAGAGTGCAGGGATTCCTGAGGCTGTGGTTTGGGCCGCGGCAGCTGTGCCAAGGGAGTGGGGGCTCCTGCCTGCTCCATGAAGCGGGAGCCCAGGTCTGTAGCCATGGCTTGGGCAGGGCAGCCCCACACAGAGCCTCCTCCCAAGGCCTAGGAGCCTGGCACCTTCAGAGAGTGGGTGCAGCAGCTGTGCCGCTGGCCGGGTCCCTGAGGTGGGTGCCACTCCCACTACTCCCCCCAGGACCCGAAGCATGGCCCCAGCTCTGCCTCGGATCCCCTCTGCCCAGCTGCTCCCCTGCCGTGCTGCCGGCAGCGGCAGGACGTGATTGGGAAAGTGGGGTCTGTTCGCCTCCTTCCTGTTCCCTCCCGGCAGAGGCAAGCGTGATGGCAGCAGCCACACCAGTTGGCCTGCTGCTGGCATCACTGCTCGGCCCCAGGTGTGGCCAGACTGAGGTCAGGGGTTCCTTCAAAACATCAGCCACAAAAGCTGCCTCCTAAAGGGGCTGGTTGATGGAAAAGCCAGCCCCACCCAGTGGCAGGAGTGGCCAAGACGGCCTCAGCCTGCCGCCGCCTGCCCGTCTCCAGGCGAGCCCAGTGCCAGCACGCCCAGTGCCCTGCCAGCTCCTCAGGCCTGCCCATGTCCCTCTGTCCTGCCATGCGGTTTCCACCGGTGGCCACTCGGCACGTGTCCTCCTCCTCTTGCACCGGCCCAGAGCCCGAGAAGTACGCGGCATGTTGTCCTGGCCTAGAGGTCACGGCCAGTGCCCAGGTCCTGCCACAGGGGGTCTGCCCTGGCACTTGTGGCAGCCCTGAGCTAAGTGAGCTGCTCTTGCCCCCAGTTTGCTCATAAAGAAACTGAGGCCTGAGGTGGCCTGGCCAACCGAGGCCAGACCTGGAGGCCTCCGTGGCTAAGAGGGGGCTCTTTGGGGTTGTCCTGGACAGAGGCGAGCCTCCACCCTCTCTGATCTTTCCTGACCTCCTGCCAGTGGTCTGTCGAGGTAGAAGTGAGCCATGAATAATTCCTGAGCTGGGCGGTGTGTGGATGTCACGCGGCCAGCGCTCACTCTACATGGTGGGGGCGGGGAGGAACCCTGGACTGGGGTGGCAGCACTGGCTGCCTTGCCAGACTTGGGCCCCTTTGTGGGAAATGGTGGCCCTTTTTCACTAGGTGGGCAGGACTGCCCAGTGTGCTCTTCCTGGGAGCTGGCCCTGTGGCCCTGGCCCTTGCTTGAGAGCTGTGGGGTCTGCAGGGGTGGGGAGCCTGGGGCTGGCTCTGGCTGGGATGTCCTGGGGTAGGGTGGGGAAGGAGGAGATGGAGTCAGGTCTTCGTGGGGTTGGGGTCACCCTGGGGGGAAGTGAGGGGGCCACTGTGGCACCAGGTCCAGCACCCCCATGCCCGGAGCTCTAATTGATTTTATCTCAGCCACAAAGCTCAGTTTAGACCCTCTGATCTAAGAAGAGCAGGTTTTCGCAGCTTTGCAGTGGTGGACTTTGGGACGAATCTCTGGATACCGCTAGGTTTTACCACCCAAATGGGAGAATTTGTCCATGGATGAAAGTAGGGTCCTAGCACGGCCACATGCTTTGGGGCAGAGACGCCTTCGGCCTCCCTGTCTCTGAGCCTGGCATTCCCGTGGCCAGCACTGGCCCAGGGCCCCGTGGGAGCTGCCTTCTGGTGAGGGCTGCGCCTGCGCCGGCTGGGTCCGGGGTTGCTTCTCTCTCTAGCGCTTGGCCCTAGGCCTTGCCGGGGAGGCTGCACAGTGTTTCTGAAGGGAGCCCTCAGCTCCCTGCCCTTTAGGGCGCCCGCAGGCCCCAGCCCCTGTGGGAGTGGCTCGCAGGTTTTAGCAGGACCCCTGTAGGTGTTTGGGTGGAGGCAGGAGCTGCCCCAGCAGGAGTCACACAGGAAGGTCTGAGTCCCTGTGGAAGCCGGACTGTGCCAGCTTTGTGTCCCCTGATCAGATGTGTTGCTGATAAGCAGGCCTGGGTCCAGATAAGATGACAGAAACCACCTCTTCTATCTCCCCACGGGTTGCCTGGGGCATCTTAGCACCTGTTCTGTGCTCACAGCTGGGCCAGTGGGCCTTGTGCTTTGTGGAAGGGGCTGCAAGGTGTGACGTGTGGGGCACCCCAGGCCTCAGAGGGCATCTGCCCACATTGAGGTGGCCGTGGTGGCAGCAGGGGCAGTGCGTCTCAGGGGTCCCACCACCAGGTGCGTGAGGACACCTTCCAAGGGGTCTGTTTTGTAAACAGCTTGGCCTCTGTGAACACTGAGCCAGGGCGAGGGCCCTGTGTGGTGAGTGATGGTCATGGGGAAAGCCCCGGGATGCTGTTGAGTGCAGTCTCCGTGGGCCTCCCGCCTGCCTTCCTCGCTCGTGGGCTTCCCACCTGTCTTCCTGGCTCGGGGCCTGCTGAGCAGCTGCTCCTGCTGGAAGGTGACCTCTCCACCCCTGGCAGGAAGCCCCCGTCACTCCCAGTCCTGGATGTCAGCTAGGGAGGACCTGGGCACAAGGAGGGTAGGCCCAGGCTGGTGGCCATCAGGTATCCTTCAGTGGCTGACCCCTAGGCCCCTGCCGTGCCCATGAGGGCATCCCAGGGAGAGGATCTGGGTGAGGTTTCGTGTGTAGTCTTTCTAAAGGTCTTGGAGTTGTGAGGACAGAGATCCTGGGCACAGTGGCCTCACCTTGGAGACACAGAGCCAGGCCGTCTCCATAAGGAGTGACTTAACTCACCATAGACCTGGGGTTGTGGCTGGTCAGGACGTGGCCGCACCGTCGGTTTCCCTGAGATGCCACAGGCTCAAGTCTGTTGGGGAGGGGCCTGGGGCACCTGGTGCCTCTGAGGCCCCCTGATGTGGCCAGGTCTTGGTGGACCTGCAGGGTCCATGGGTTTTTCACGGAGGACTCACCGTGCTCTGCTCTTTTTAGGATGAAACCGGTGCCTATTTAATCGACAGAGACCCCACCTATTTTGGGCCCGTGCTGAACTACCTGAGACATGGCAAGCTGGTGATTAACAAAGACCTGGCAGAGGAAGGTAAGCCAACTTCTGGGCACAGGTGTCTTGGCTTTGGGGGCAAAGGCCCGACCAAAGGGCCAAGGGCTCCACTTAAGACTCATTCGCCGCCAGTCTGGGCCCCCACGGAGGAGCAGGCCCTGCGCTTCAAAGCTGGGGCCGACGTTCTGGTGCTGAGGCCCGTCGCCTCCTCAGCTGACCTTTCCCGGAGGCCACAGGCAGCGGCACAACTGCTGGGCAGGGTGGTATGAGGATCTCCGTGGCGTGGAGTCCTCCCTGGCCACAGCACCTTGGATGGCTGCCTCTCTCCAGGCTCTGGCTGGTGACACGGGCCATGAGGGGCTGCTCCCTGCTGTGACTGAGGTGGTCTGAGCGGGTGTGAGGGACATGCCTGCTGATGCCCATGGTGTGCCTCAGGGCCCTGGCACCCTGGCCTACTCTCCCTCAAGGGCAGCCCAAGGGAGGTGAGTGTCTCTGTGCCGTCACCTGGATGGTGCCTGCCACTGCCGGCTGCCGTGCTACATTCCGCATGGTCATGGTGCAGGGACGGCTCCCACATGCGTTGGGCCCAGGCTGGCCTGCCTGTGTGCCGCCGTGCTGGCTTGGCTCAGAGGAGCCCGAGGCCGTGCCCCGAAGGCTGAGGGTCTCTGGGCAGCTGCACGCAGGCATGGGCCTGCTCCCTGAGCCCGTGTAGGCACATCAGTCTGCACTGGGCAGCATGTCTCGATTCTTGCTGATTCTCACTCTGTTTTTTCTCTAGGCCCACGGGCCTTGGTGTCTGCCTGCCTCCAAATTCACGCAGGGCGTGGGGTGATGGGCTGTGGCCCAGCCCGTTCCCTGCCCCGCTCTGAGGCTGTGGCCCACGCTGCCCACTCGTGTCCTTTGGCAGGGAGCGTCTTTCACATGCTCTCTCTCGCCGCTTGGGCTGCCCTTGGCGCCCCTCGAGTCCAGGTTTCGATTGATCTTAGTCTGTCCTTAGTGGGATTGGCTCGGAAACAGGTCCTAGACACAGACCAAGGGCCTGCCACCCGGGCTCGCTGGCCTCCCTCCAGCCAGCCCCAGACGCAGCCACTTGTGAGGCTGGAAGCCCAGCGCTCCAGCGTCCACTGGAGTGAGCAGCCCTCGGGCCACACCCTCGGTGCTGTGCGGGGCCCGTGTAGGGGCGGGAAGCCTGTGACTCTGAGCCCCTTGGCTCTGTCCCGCATGGCCCTGTCCTATGCGGCCCCATCCTATGTGACTCTGTCCTGTGCGGCTCTGTGCCATGTAGGTCGCTGGGTGATGTGCTGAGCTGCCATGTCCCGTGTGTGGGTTTCTCTTGGGTCCTGGAGGAATGAAGACGGCCTATGGATTCTGCTCTTTAAAGTTCTTCAGGGGGGTTTGCAGTCCCTAAATATGGCACATTACGGATGACAGTGTTTGGGAAGAGCTGGAAGTGACCCTCAGCCAGCCAGTCTGCCTTTTCAGTGGGGTAAACTGAGGTGCCGGGTGACTCACACACACGCACAAGGCCACAGGCCTGAGCCCCACACGGCCCCCCACCCAGTGGCATGGCCATGAGTAGGTTCGCAGCAGGAAGCGTCAGCCTCCAGGCTTAGAGGGAAGTTGCTAGCTCCGATCCCCAGCACGCCATGGCCTCAATGTAGACACGCGCTGAGCTGTGTGGAACCAGCGGCTCCATACTCGGATGGTCACCTGAGGTTACTCGAGGCTGTCTGGGGTGACCTGTTCAAGAGGTGTTTCGTCCACACACCAGCCCTCTAGCCATGGCTCCTCCCCCCATAATCCCGGGAGCCCCGCTGGCCCGACACGTCTGTAGGAAGCCTGTTAGGTCGGGGCCTGAGCAGCTCCCGCTGAGCCGGGCCATGGGTCCTCATTGCGAGGGTAGGGTCAGGGGCGGCCGTGAAGCGTGGATTCTTTGGCTTAGTTTGGCCTGGTAAAGACAAGTTATTTTTCTTTATTCCAGGAGTGTTGGAGGAAGCAGAATTTTACAATATCACCTCATTAATAAAACTTGTAAAGGACAAAATTAGAGAACGAGACAGCAAAACATCACAGGTGAGCCAAGTAACTGATGCTGGAAGCTTCCATGGCCTGGTGTAGAGGCGCAGCTCCCCGCCGCGATTCCCCAACCAGCCACCTCCCACGTGAGGCCTGTGGACTGGGGCTCTCCCGCCCTGAGACCATTGTCCTCTGTCACCACCCTGCGGCCTGCCAGCTCTGCCTACCAGCCTCTCCCCAGGGTCCCTTGAAGGAGCCGTCCAGCCTGCCCAGCCCAGCCTTAGGGAGCCCCCAAATGATGGCTGCAGGGGAGTTGGGCATGGGAGATGTGTGGAGGGAAGGGAGGGCATCCGGTAGGGAGCAGAGGCTGCCGAGGGCCGCAGCCAGCATGGTGGGAGGGAAACAGCAGAGCGGCTATGTGCTCCTGTGCGGGCATCGGAAGGACGTTGGCTTTTTTGGGAAGAGAGGGCGGGTCCCACAGGCAGGCCCCTGATAGCCAGCGCCGACCCTCTGCATCCCAGGGAGCCCAGGTGGTTGGGGTGCGCTGAGCCCACCCCCCAGCTCAGCTCCCTCTGACAGGCACTGGGAGCAGGAGTGGGCCACACTGCGGGTGCGGCTCCATTGGAAGCCGCAGGCTAGGTCCACTTAGAGCCCTGGGCCCTGTGCAGAGGCCCCTAGCCTGGCCGCTCAGGGCCGCTGGCCACCTAGCAGCTTGCCTAGTCCCCCATCCTGCTGCAGCTCCCTCGGCACCACTCAGGGACCTGGAGGGACTCCTTGTCTGTGGGGCAGGAGGTGTGTCCTGTGACCCAGGCTGCGTGGACACTCCCTGCCTCAGTCTCCCCACCCATATGACGCAGGTGGGCGGGAATACAATGCAGGTGGAGCGTCCTTGCAGTCCAGGCTCGCAGTGACACACAGAAGCATCTTATCACCTTGCAGAAGAAAGCACTCAGGCATGGGGCCTCTAGACCACTGTGTGCCTTTGTCACTCATGCATCCCTGGCATGAGTCACCACCTTAAAGTCAAAGACCCAAGACCCCTGAACCCCTTCTCACTGCTGTGTTTCCGTCCAGCCCTGTCTGCAGCCTCCGTAATGACTGTGTCTGGGACGTGGGGCCGCCCCACCCGCTGGGGAGCAGCTCCTTGCAGGTGGGCGGCCTGGTGTCTCGCTGTCATTCCCAGGACCACAGCTGCCTGGAGGGCACAGCGAGCGTGCCAGGCAGGTGGGGGATGAGGAGGTGGATGGAGTTCTGGAAGCGGCTTAACCTTGGGGAGGCCCAAGTCCAGGCTGCTGCTCAGGTTCAGGAGCCTTTTTCTTGTAGCCAGGAGCGAGCTTTGGCACTGGTTACCAGAGCCCTGCCTGCCAGAGCCTTTCCCTGCCCAGGAATTCAGGGCTTCATGGTTCCTGCGTGCGGAGTAGAAACGGACACTCTCGTGTCGTCATGTCGAGCCACAGGTGCTCTTGGGATTTCAGGAACATGACTCATTTTATTTTGGAACTTAGAAATAGAAATATTTTTGGAGGCGAACGAGGAAGCAGAAAACAGCAGCTGTTCGGGCCTTGTGCGTTGCTTTTGTGAACGTACTCAGGGTTGCGTTGGGCCGCTAACCCTGCGCTGAGAACTCGAGAGTGGACCTCAGCTCCCCGGGTCGCCGGGGCTCGGCACGGGCAGCCGCGGGACATGTGTGGCCCGTTGTCTTTGCAGGTGCCCGTGAAGCATGTGTACCGCGTGCTTCAGTGCCAAGAGGAGGAGCTCACGCAGATGGTGTCCACCATGTCCGACGGCTGGAAGTTTGAGCAGGTGAGGGGCCCCTGCCAGGCTGATGGCAGCCATGCTGCAGCTGCACTTTTACTCATACTGGCCCAGGGCTCAGTGCCCCTGGAAATGCGGGCTTTGCTGCTGGCGTCCTCCCGCAGTTCTGGGGGTGCTCACGACAGCATCCTGCGTCCTGTTCCCACTGGAAGAGCCATGGGAGTTTGGGTGGGGTGGGCAGAGATGTCTCAGGCCCTGCCCCGCACCCCCCTCTCCCTGGCCTGCCTCTGGCAGCCCTTCTCACTCAGCCTCTTCTTCCTGTGCTGCACTTTCTGCACATCGCCTGGCGCCTCTGTGTGTCGGGGGGATTGGCATCCCCAGAGCCTCCTGGCCAGCCCGCCACCCAGCACACTCCAGCCCCCGCAGCTCACTCCAGTGGAGCAGAGGGATGCTCTGACACCCTCTCAAGCTGCCTCCCTTCCCGTCCTCGCGGGTGGGCACTGCCGGGTCCCTGTTGCCTTATTCCCGCTCTGGTTTGGCCGAGCTGCAGCAGGTGCGGCTGAGGGGTCTGCGCAGGGCTGGCCTTCTCCGGCAGCTTCCACGGGGGCCACTGAGTGCTGCATGAGCTGCTGTGCTGTGGCACTGTGGCCTCTCGTCGGGGACCTCAGGACATGTGAGGCATGGCCTCCGACTGGGGGCCCAGGTCCACGACCTAGGTGCCACTGTTCCTACTATTCCTGATGCTAGGCAGACAGTGAGGGTGGGGACAGTGAGAGTGTCACTGTCCCTATTCTGAGAGTTTCCTCTGTCACTTGCTTCTGTCTGGAGCAGGTTCTGTCCATGGCCCGGTGGCCCTCCCAGGCTGTGGGAGTGACAGGCTCAGCTCGTGTCCCTTTCCTTTGAGTCTTTCAAAATAATATAACACATTGTAGGGTACTTGGAGCTCCCCTTAAAATGTCACTAAAGACATGTGCGTCCCACCATCCATGCTGGACCCCCAGGCTTGGTGACTCTGGGTGTTTGTGCTGACGGAACAGCTCGCTGGCCTGTGCTGCCTGCACTGGTGGCCGCAGATTTCTCGTGCTCTGACCTCATCAGAATTGTGCCAGAGCCTCACACAGGAATGGAAATCGCTCCTGCCTGGCGAGCCCCACCTCCCAGTTGTCCCTTGGTGGGGCTGGGGACCTGGGAAGCCATGTCATCAGTTCGGGGGCCGAGAACAGGGTCATCCCCATTGGGCACCGGTGCTCTTCTGCCACTGCTTTGTGACTTTCCTAGCTGGGAGGAAGCAAGGTCTCCTGCCCATGGTGGTCACCTGCCTCCCGGGGCGGCTTCAGATCTTCATGCTTAGTGCTTCTGGGTGGATTCCAAAGCAGCTGCGTAGAGCGGGTGTCCTCCCCCTGCCTTGATTATGACCTGCTTGACATACTTCATCACTCCCAGCTCATGTAGAGAAGCCGCTGGGCTGAGCAGCTGCCCTGGCTGTGGGTGGGACCCTGGGGGGTCCTGGGAGGTGGCCAGACTGGGCCCAGGGTCCCCAGTGGTCATCAGGGGGCTGCAAGCAAGGCTTGAAAGTGGCCGATGTGCGTGTCAGGATGCAGGGGCTCCAGTGGACGTGGCCATGAGTGCTCCCAAGGGGTACCCCGAGCTGCTTGGCTCCATGCCAGCACCTCTGTGGCCGCCTCACTGGGCTGGGTCCACTGCTGCCCACTGGATCAGCCAGCATCCGCACAGGAACAGCAAGTCGCACTGGGCCCCCTTCCTGGCTGTTGGTCTGACAATGCAGGTTGTAGGTAGGAGCGCCGTCCAGCTGCTCTTCGGCTCGGTTGTTTTCTGCTGGCCTTACTGTGGTTTGCATGTTGCCTTTTAATTTTCCCTTCAGTAGCACAGAAGTGCCTTGTGGCCTGGGGTAGCAGCCATGGGTCAGATGCCTCGCCAGAGAGACGGGTTGGCCCTGGGCCTGCATGGCCTGGCCTGCCTGGTGACGCGGAGGGAGGCAAGTTAGAGTGGCCTGAGGTGTGCCCAGCTGGCTGCAGCAGACCCACCCTGGCCGAACTCAGGACAGCACAGCTCCTCGGCGGCTTTCTGTCCCAGCAGCCAGTCCCCCGCTCTTCCCTCCAGGTGTTCAGAGCTGCCCTCCACTCCCCTCCCGTGCCCCTCTCCCTCCGACCCAGCTCAGGGACCCTTCTGCATTCCCTCTCCAGGGGCGGCGGCCCCTGTTTGCCCATCTGGAAGTGCCAAGGAAAGCCTGGTGTCCCCGCAGAGGAAGAGCTGGCCCATGCCCCGCCACGGTGTGGGGTGCCGTTGTGTGTGCCCAGGCAGGTGTCCAGGAGTTTGTTTTCCATTGGTTTCCTCAAGCACTGGTGGTCTCCTCTGTGGCTTTTTCGATGGCAGGCGCGTCCTGAGCCTGGGCACGTCGGCTGGGCTGCGTCCCTCTCAGGCCTCCCTGGGCTGCGTCTCAGGCTGTGTCTCCCTTGCAGCTGGTCAGCATCGGCTCCTCTTACAACTATGGGAATGAAGACCAAGCCGAGTTCCTCTGTGTGGTGTCCAAGGAGCTGCACAACACCCCGTATGGCACGGCCAGCGAGCCCAGCGAGAAGGCCAAGGTCAGTGCTGGGACAGCCTCGGCCTGGGGCAGGCTGAGGTGGCAAGCCCTCCTGCAGGCGGGTGGGGAGGGCTCTTTCCCTCTCTCAGCTTCCTCTGTTCCTGCCATTCTCATCAACCCCCGAGTCTCCGCTGCTGGTGGCCTTGCTGACTTTTCAGAGGCGTGGTCTCCCGAGGGAAGAGGCCTCTAGACACAGGCTCCCAGTAAGCCCCTACAGGAATGCCACTGAGGGCTGTGTCTCAGGGGACCCAGAGTCCTCTGTTTCTAGGGCACAGCCTCTGGTGTGTGACTGAGGACTTGGGACACTGTGGCCTGGCTGTCGTGGTCAGGGTCTGGGCCCATCCCTGAGTTCAGGGACATGGGGGTCCGGCTGTTGTGGGAGTCTGGGCTATTCCTGAGTGCCAAGTGGGCACCCTGGCTCAGCCACTGCTGGCCCTGGGATTCTCAGGCTGGTGCCCAGCCACTGCCCCTGGGATTCTCAGGCTGCACAGAGCGGGCCCTGTGTGGCACCCAGCCTGGCAGCACCGGCGCAGACTCTGCGGGGGCTCGGGCCCGTTTGTTTTCTGCGGGGTGGGCAGCTGGGGTGAAATACAGGGATCCCTGCCTTGTTTGCTTTCAGAATGGCCCCATGGCCCTGCCCACAGGTGACCCATTCTGGTGGTATTTTCTCTGGGCATGTTCTAAAGGTTGAGGCTCCAAGCTGGACAGATGCATCCACGTGAGCAGATTCCGGCCTTGGCCCGGGCCAGCTCTACCTGGCAGGACTCCCAGACCCCAGAGCCAGGTGGTGGCTGGAGAGCCCTTGGTGGCCTCCTCTCTGGAGACTCCTGGGGTCTGCATGGGTCTGGGAGAGCCCGGATGGTGGGGACGGCTCTGGGCAGCCAGGCTGGGGTGTGAGCCCTGGGCTCACCAGTGACCCTGGTGAAGGCTTAGAGTTTTGGCAAAGGGTGTTCTGAGTGGGTGCTATGAGAGGCCAGAACTGGAAGGCTTTTAATCAGTGAGATTAACCAGGGACACCTGAACAACCACAGACTCTTGGCTGGGGGCCTCTGGCCAGCCACCAGCAGCCCACGACTGTACCCATGAGCCTCTGGGTCGGGCTTTGGAGGTATATCCTTGGGAACAGAGGGGCAGGACCACCAAGCATGTCTCCTGGAGACCTGCGGCCTGGTCGCGGCAGCCTCCCCACCACGGGCGACTGTCCGGCCCAGGGCCTCCCTGTGGGCCACCCGTTGTGTTCTTGCTGTGGGTAGAGGTCAGTCCTGCTGCTGCCTCGAGGCCGGGGCGGTGTAGGCTGGGCAGGCTCGGTGCATGACAGACAGCAGGGCTGGAAGCTGGGGTTCCGCCACCAGGCCTGAGTCTGGGGACCCCTGGCCCCTAGGAGGCGACCCCTGGCTCCCTGAGCCCCAGCTCAGTCACGAGGAGGTACATCTCTCCTCGGAGCAATCGTGGGGCTCTTTTCTAAAGGGTTTTATTTTTAGAAGTTTTTTATTTCTGAGCTGAGTGTTCATAACCAAGCTCCCCAGGGCTGCTGTCCCTCAGGTGGCTTGGCAGCTGCAGAAAAGACATGCTCTGTGCTGCGAGGAAGCTCCAGGCATGACCCCAAATCCCTTTGCAGTTGAGAATGTGGCCCTATTTCATTTTCCAAAAATACCTGCTCTGAAGTGGGGCAGCCGCGGCGGCTTCTTGACGGGGTGTTGTCAGCAGCGCCCCAGAGGCAGAGCTCAGGCCAGGGCCTCGAAGGCTGTGGGGAACTGCGGGAGCCAGAGCTGGAGGACCGTGATGGGGCACCTGCAGGTGGTCGGGCTGAGCCGGCAGCATGGTCTGCAGGCCCTCGTGCCGTGTCCCTGCGATGTGTGTGGCCAGGTGCTGCTGGTTACCCATCCCCCACTTTGGTCAGCGGTGGTGGAATCAGGGGTCACACCTGTTGCAGGTGAAGGTGGTCCAAATGTGAGCACCCCTGCTTCCCACACCGGCCCCTCAGGAACTTGCTAGAAGGACTCGCACAGCTCACTGAAAGCACTTAGACGTGGGGCCACCGTTTATTCCCAAGGAACAGAGGAAGATGGGCTCAGATCAGCCAGGGCAAGTGCCTGGGCAGAGGTCAGAGTCTCCCCTGGAGTCGGGCAGTGCCTGCGAGGCCGAGGAGGGGTTCCCCAGTGCTTCTGGGGCTCCATCCCATAGCCACACTCGATGGGCGGATCCACCAACTGCCCCCGTGGCTGATCCCAGTCTTACTCCTCTGACGCAGGGCCCCACCCTCTCTCCTGCAGCAGTGGGACCCATGTATCCCCAGGTGGCAGGCCAGCACCACCTGCCCGGAGAGGGGCCAGAGGCCAGGCGCCTCGGCACAGGGTTCAGCCCCTCAGCAAGCAGTGGGACGGACCAGCCCAGATCTCGAGATGAAGCCACCTCACACAGGGAGTCCACACCTCTGAGAAGTGTCGGAGCCCCTGAGCCTGTATGTTCCTTCATGGTGTGGCCTCACCGGTGGGTCACCGGCCATGGGGGTTTGGGCCCAGGGCGCACACCCACCCACACCGTCCTGACAGCCTGTCTTCTCCCCCGCTGCATGCTGCCAGAGTGACGACGAGGACGAGGGGCACCCAGGGAGTGGCTCAGATTAAGTGAGAATGTCATGGTGAGCTCTGTGGCCTCCTTGACCCTGTGGCCCCAGCTGACCCTTGACGCAGACCCTCCCTGTGTGTCTGTCCCTACCTGTAGTTGACGAGAGTCCTCCACCCTCTGTGCCGGCTGTAGACACAGTAGCACTCCTGTGGGGATGGGGCTGTGCCTGTGGGGCGGGCGCCCAGGGGCAGTGTTGGGATGTTTGTGGGGATGAGTGGAGGGCGCCGGTGTCAGGCCAGTCTGTGGACATCAGTAGGCGCGAACACAGGAGTCCCTCCTGGGGGCTGGGCAGGGAGTGCTACTCCCGCTGCCAGCCCTAGTGGGTGACCTTGTCTGGCTCAGGCCACAGGCTCAGGGCCGAGGGGTCATGACCAGTGCAGCAGGCAGCAGACCCCAGTCTCAGCTGCCAAAGCCCACAGCATCCCTGCTGCACTGAAGCCTCCCAGGCCAGCCGTGTCCTGCAAGCCCCTTGGCCACCTGTGCCTATTGGTGTGCTTGGCCATGGGGTGCAGCCTCGAGGGCCCCCTGATTGGTGTCTGCAGTTAGACCTTCCTGTGGAAGGTGGCCCAGGGCAAGAGAGTGTCCAGGGGACATGGGTCTCACCCCAGGCTCTGTCTGTGGTAGCCAGTGCTGCCCCCGCCTCGGGAGGGTGAAAGACAGCACTTTAACTGCAGTTCTCTGGAGGGTCTCCTGCCCTCATCAGGAGGGAGCTGTCGGGGCTCCTGGACACTCCAGATGCCACGCTGCTCCCAGCCTGTCTGCTGCACTAATGAGTTTTACACGGGGCTGGTGGGGGCTCAGGGGTCAGCACATCACCAGGAGGGCCGAGTGGTCTCCCCGAGTCACTTCCACGTCCCAGTGATCTTGGGAATCACCCTGGTCCAGGGAGGGTTGTGCTGCCCCTGGCACAGTGGGACAGGCTCCCTCTGAGGTGCAGGAGACTGAGTGGGAGCCTCGAGTTGGCAGTGGCCCAGGTTACTGAGCGTCGGGGGCACCCGCCTGGGAACGGCAGAGCTGTTGGGGGTGGGGTGTTGGACTCGGGGTGAGCAGCTCAGGGGACATGGCCTCCGAGAGCCTTGGAAGAAGCCTGGGATGGCAAGTACCCCTTACCACCGCCCACTCTTTGGTCAGTGCAGCATGGCAGGGGCCTCTTCGAGGCTGTGCCAGCCAGGACTTGGGCGCTGTGGCCCATGGAGTGTTTCTTGGCCCTCACGTGATGCCTGGAGACAGCTGTGGGCTGTGTACAGTGAGGCTGGTCTGGTTCCCTCCGCCTGGTCCCTGGGGCTGCCGTGGCTCATTGTGGGAGTTCAGCTCAGCAGCATGGGGTAGTGCCTGAGCCTGTCTTCAGGGAGACCCAGGCCTTGAGGAGCTGGCAGCCCAACTTGGGGGTGGCCTCAGCAGGTTCCTGGATGGCTGGTGAGGGAAGTGGGGAGGGTGCCCTGAGGAAGAGTTTTGAGAGGGTCAGAGGGTGGGGAGGGCAGAGTCCAAGGGCAATGGGCTCTGCAGAGCTACCATGGTCCAGATGAGGAGGGGATGCCCACAGTGTGATCTGCACTTGGGGTAGGGCCCTCTGAGGGCTGGTGGGTGTTCCATGGGGCATCCAGGCAGGGCCGGCACATGAGGTGGGCTGGCCAGGCTCAGGTGCAGGGCCGAGGGCTTGAGTGAGGGGCATCCCCAGCAGGATCCAGGCGTCAGGGTGGGGGCCGTAGTGGGCACAGGGAATGGAGGGGGACCCTGAATTGGGGAGCGGGGGCTGCTGAGGGACCCCAGGGCCGAGTAGCACTTCATGTTTGAGGCCCAGGACCTGGCAGGCTGAGAGGCTCAGCAGTTAGCACCTGTCAGGTGGGCCTGGGAGGAGCCGCCGGGCACAGTGAGTGCTCCCTTTGTGGGGCCTGGAGATGCGCCGGCCATCCCAGTGTAGGTCCTGGGCCTGCCGGCTGAGTCCCCAAGACCCTGGCCCGGCTGAGTCCCCAAGACCCTGGCCCGTGGTGTTTGGTTCCCCAGCTCAGGGACCACCTGAGTGGACTCTGGGCCTGTGGGCTCTGTTGTCTGGAGCAGGCGCCTGGTCAGGGCCACCTCCCCGGTCCAGAGCCTGAGTCCTCATTTTCTGCATGTGGTGTTTTTCAGATTTTGCAAGAACGAGGTTCAAGGATGTGAGGGACACAATATTGACAGCTGAAGAAATGATTTACTTTTTCCCAAGAAGCAATGAACCGCCATGTCCAGGAAGCTTGGCTGTGAGAAGAAACCTGCTTTTGATCATTTTTCTAGAGATCTGGGTGTGAATCCTTTTTTGCCTCTGAGGTGGGTGGTGAGAGACGGCCCAGCTGTCCGAAGCCAGACGTCCCCAAGTGGGGGGAGCGCAGCGGCCGGGTGGGCGCTGCCTCTGGTGGGGGCCTCGCTCTGTTTTTTCCAAGTGCCACGTGGGACTGAGGCAGACGCTCCCGGTCAGGTCAGCCTGCTCGATCCTGAAGATCGTGTGAAGGAAGCGTTCTTGGTGCTACACACACAGTCTGGAAAAGCAGCCTGGGCCTCACTGGCAGGCAGCGGCTGCAGCCTCGTCAGTGTCCAGCGCGTCATGGCCTCTGGTCCGGCCGCCAGGCCCTAGTCTTGGTCAGAGAGTCTGCTCTGCCTCCCAGGCGGGACCGCTGGTTTCTCTCAACCTCGCAGAGCTCCTGACAAAGGCGGCTTCTGCGTTGTCACTACTTTCCGGCGCCATTCCAAGGCCGGGCCTCCTTCCGACACAGGCTCCGACCCTGCCTGACCAAGCCTGGGACAGTCAAGGCTTCTCAATTTGTGTTTTCCAGGCAAGAGAACTTTGTGCCCCTTTTCCGTGTGGATAGACTCCCCAGTGTTTCTACTCTGGAAACGCCCACAGGGTTTGCTGCGTGGAGATGGATCTGTTCCACCCGTTAGCGTGAGGCGGCGGTGTCGCCTCAGTTTCCCACCTCGGGCTCACGGGGAGCTGGTGCCCGTCAGTGCCTTGTAGCGCCTGGCATCGAAGTTGGGCTGGAGGCCTGTCTGCTGGCTTCTGGGGCTGAAGGTCTGGGTCACGGTGAAAATCCGGGATGTTTACAGAGCATCACAAATGCCTCTCCCTCGCCGCGCTCTCATTTTCTTTGTATAACTATGCAGCCTTCCCTCTCTTTCTGGGACGTTTGGGACTTCCCTCGACCTGCACGGGCTCTGCCCACCATGACTTGGGAGCTGCTGGGATTCCTTCAGAAACTGCTGCCTGCATGCTTTGAAAACAGACCTTTCTCAGCTGGCTGTAGGGACCTGTCAGAGTCTGGGGACCTGGCGTGCAGGACGGGCTCCAAGCGCTTTGCTTCTGGAACTCTGGCTTCCTAGGGGCGCTGTGCAGACTGACCGCCAGCCGCCTGCGTGCAGGTCAGAGGCGCTGACCCTGGCTTCCACAGCTTCCGGAAACTTCCTGCCTAGGCCTCACTGTCTTTGCCGGTCACCTGATTAACCAGTTCTCCAGCATTAGGACTTACCTCCTCCTTTTTGTAAGGTCTCTTGTATGTTGTTAAATGTTTGGCTTAAACGATTTATAAAAGCCTTTCTAGAGGGCAGACTTAGCCACGGCCGACCCTGTCCCCGCCAGCAGAGCCCGGGAGGAAGGCAGCCACTCGGGATCCTGGGCGTCCTCTCTGGGGAGCCGCTGGCCGCTTAGCGTTGTTTGATTTTTGACCTTGACACAGTAGATAGGCTTGTGGTTTTTTTTAATTTAAAGATATTAAGACTTAATTCACTAAAATTTATTCTAAGGGGATATTTATACTTTTATACTTTTTTAGGTATTGTATTTTATCAGCTTACAGTTTAATGCCTAAGTTTCCCCTGGAAATAGCAAATAAAATTGTGTATTTATGAATGAATGTAGCAGCTGTGAATGGTCTTAAGATGCAGAGGAATGCCACCCCAAGTGCCGCTCGGACCAAGGCACTGCCCTCCATGCCGCACGTCCCACTGGCCCCCGCGGCCCACGCAGGGCTCTGCCTCTCAGTCGGTTGCTGGGGCGGAGCCGGGCTGTCCACATGACTGTCCACCGAGTGCTGGCTGGGGCCACTGGATCAGAGCTGCACCACCCATCCCTGCATCCCACTCGCCCTGGACGCCTCGCCTGCCCCCTGCAGACGTCACACCCCCATCCCAGGGGACCAGAGACCATATACAAGCACTTTTTTTTTTTTTTAAGAGGCAAGGGTCTCGCTATGTTACCGGGCTGACCTTGAACGCCTGGACTCAAGCGATCCTGCCTCAGCCTCCGGAGCAGCTGGGATGGCAGGCGTGAGCCATGGCGCCCTGCTCGTGATGTGTTCTGAAAGTCGTGCTACCTCCAGTTAGCGTCCACCTCTCTCCCCTCACGTTAGCCTGCAGCAGCAGTGGTGACAGCAGGAGCTTCCTGAGAAGGCCCTGGGGTCCTGGCTCCCCCCCCAGCTGCTGTGACTCCCCCTGATGGCTGTTCTGAGAAGGCTTGGCGGCTGAACTCCCTTCCCCAACAGGGAGATTCCCATTTAGTGTACCCCAGGGCCTGGCTGCCTGAGGCCATGGAGCCTCAGGCTGTCGCGGCCTTGCCCCTCCTGTTTCCAGGTGTGTGGCCGGCCCAGCCTGACCCCCGGGCCCTGTGAGGGGTGTCGTGGGTGACTGGGCTTCTGGGTGCCCAGCATGAGGCCAGGTACAGGGGCTGGAGTGGAGGAGGGACCCAGATTCTGCTCCAGGGGGCCTTCCTGCCCCCCACCTCCTACCAGCAGCCTGGCTAGGCATTGAGGCCCCTTGGCCAGACAGCACTGTGCGCACTTGGGAGAGGCCTCAGCGTGGCAGGTGCCCCAGCCAAAGCCCAGAGCAGGTCTCCCATCCTGACAAAGGGCTGGAAAGGAGACGGGCCGCGCAGCTTGGGTCCTATAGCTGAGGACACTCGGCTGCTGGGTCTGCTGGGCGGGAAGGGAGCCCTACTCCTCCTCAGACCGCGGGCTTCAGCATGGCCTGCCCACTGTGGGGGGCTGGGGCCCAGCCTTGTGGCTCCAGGAAGCTGGCATGAGGGGTGAAGAGGAGGCGGGGGTGGGGCATGTGCAGATGCCCCCGAGTGCCCGGCCCCCGGGCCTCCTGCAGAGCCCATGACTGGAGCCCTCTAGGGGCTGGCACCACCCTCCTTGATGCCCCTTCATTTATTGGTGTTCACTCAGCAGGGGCTTCTAGCACCTTCCATCCTCCCAGAGTTGGTGGCAGTGGCTGGCTGGGGCCATGGAGAGCTGACCCCACAGTGCGGGCACCCACCAAGGCCCTGATGTGGCATCTGTGTGAGGGATGGTGACTTCTGGCACCAGTGCACTGAGCCGCGCCCCCTGAGATGGGACTACCTCTTTCTCCCCAGTGTTCCTGGGCCTGGGGCTCGGCTCAGGGAGGAGGGCCGGCCTGTGGCTGACCCCTCACCAGAGTTCTGGCCAGAACCAAGCCCACAGACTTCTTTCCTGGGGCTCCTACTCTTTGTGTGTGTGTGTGTGTACACATAGTGTGTGTGGCATGCACGTGTACCTTGTATGTGGTGTGTGTGTGATGTGTGGCATATGGTATGTGTGCTTGGCATGTGTGTAGCGTTTGGGTGTGGTGTATGTGATGTGCATGTGTGTGCACGTGTTTTATGTGTGCATGGGTGTGGTGTGCATGTCGTGTGTGTGTCGTGTGGTGTGGCGTAGCATGTGTGTATACATGTTTTGTGTGTGGCATGAGTGTGGTGTGTGCATGGGTGTGGTGTGGGGCGTGGCATGTGTGTGATGTGCATGTGTGTGCACGTGTTTTGTGTGTGCCTGTGTTCTGTGTGTGCCTGTGTGTGGTGTGGCATGGCATGTGTGATGTGCATGTGTGCACGTTTTGTGTGTGGCATAGGTGTGTGGGGCGTGGCATGTGTGACATGCATGTGTGCACGTATTTTGTGTGTGGTATGGGTGTAGTGTGTGCATGTGATGTGTGTTGTGTGGCATGGCATGTGTGTGACGTGCATGTGTGTGGCGTGTGTGTGTGTGGCATGGCATGTGTGTGATGTGCATGTGTGTGCACGTTTTCTGTGCGTGCCTGTGTGTGGCATGGGTGTGATGTGTGTGATGTGTGTGTGTGGTGTGTGGCATGGCCTGTGTATGACGTGCATGTGTGTACATGTTTTTTGTATGTGGCATGGGTGTGTGTGCATGTGATGTGTGTTGTGTGGCGTGGCATGTGTGTGACGTACATGTGTGTGCACGTGTTTTGTGTGTGACGTGTGTGTGTGGTGTGGCATGGCATGTGTTTGATGTGCATGTGTATGCACGTTTTCTGTGCATGCCTGTGTGTGGCATGGGTGTGATGTGTGTGTGTGGTGTGTGGCATGGCCTGTGTGTGACGTGCATGTGTGTGTACATGTTTTTTGTGTGGCATGGGTGTGTTGTGTGCATGTGATGTGTGTGTGTATACGTCTGCACGTGGGCCCACTGAGCCTGGGAATGAAGGCTGCCGCCTGCTCTGCCTGCCTCCCTGGGAGCCACAGAACGTGTGCAGGGCTGTGCCAGGCTGTCCCTCTAGTTCCTCCTGGAGCTGGCGGCTCTGCTGCCGCCCACCTGGCAGATGGCTCAGGGCCCTGCTTGGTGGCAATGTGCGAAGTCTGAGCTGCACCCCCGCCCCAGGTTGAAAAAGGAACCTGTGGCAACCTGGACTGGTCCCTTCTAATGTCCTTTCAGAGCAAGCTTCATGTAGCTGTTATTTGCATGGAATAGACTTGTTTTCCCTTCTCACCTGCTGGTCTCTGCGGGGAGCGTTTTCTGCTCCTCTCCCACGGGCATCTGCCTGTTGACATCTTGGGTCTGGGTGGGGTCTCAGCACAGAGACAGGAGGGGCTGCCCTCCTGAGACCATCTAACCTGTAGCCTCCGCCTAACCTCTGGGCCTGGGGCTCCTTACACAGCCCAGAGCAGGGAGCAGGTTCACCCAGGGGTCTCCGAGGCTGCAAGTCCTGGCCAGTGACTACTCGGCTAGGACCACCCAGTGCTGCTCCTTGGACCTGCCCTCCAACTCCACCTGGACTTCCCGCATCTGCTCCCCAGGGGCTGTGCACACAGAGCCCCCCAGACCTGCCCGCCCACCCCTGGACTGCAGAAGCGTGCAAGCAATGCCCCATGGGGGCCACCGGGCTGCCCTTGGGGAGGTGGGTTGGGCCCATCGGGGAGTTCCTTCTGTTTTGCTCCCCACGGTGTTGCCAGGGTAGGTCCCCAAGCAGCTGCTTACTGAGTGGGTGTCGATTTGATTGCTTGGTGAAGACTCAGGGCCTACTTTCTTCCCGGCGATGTGCAGGCCGGGGTGCATGTGTGCACGGGTGTGTGTGGGTGTGATGTACTCCTGTGCGGTCCAGCCTACCCTCGTCCCCACCGTGTGCTGTTCTGGACTCCCGAATGGGGGTGGAGACTGAAGGATGGGGCACAGAGGAAGAGGAGCCAAGGGTCAAGGGGAGATGCCAGGGCACAGGGAGACCCAGGGTGCCAGGAGCAGTGGAGCAGAAAAGCACAGGTGTGGGCACATGCCCAAGGGGACAGCTGTCACCACTCCTGCTGATGGCAGTTAGAGAAGTCGGGTGGCCCTGAGACACAGGCAGCCAGAAGTGCAGGCTTGGGAGGCTGAGGCACCCCTTCCCGGCCACCCCTCCACACCCTCCTTGCCACCCCGCCAGACAGCTCCTGCGTGGCCCTGAGGGTCTTTCCACCCGTGTCTGTTGCTGTCCCCAGTGCCCACCCTGGGGCGGCCTTCCAGGTGAGGAAACGGAGGCACAGGTGGCAGCAGGTGGCCTCCTGTGTGGGGCCCAGGACAGGGGTCCCATGGTCCAGTGTTGTTGTCGACTTGGGCGCCAACTGCAGCTCCTGTCCGCTGATTCGGAGATGACCAGAGCCCTCCATGGCTCCTGCCCAGGACTTGCCCTGCAACTCACAGTTCCTCACCCCCCGGCGTTCCCCAGGGATCCCCACGTGGGCAGCTGGCACACAGGCTGGGTTTTTATTGGAGGGAACATAAATAAAATCATATTTGAGAGGGGAGAAAGAAGCGCTATTTACAAGTAAGCCTGGTGGGGCTCAGAAGTGCAGCAGGAGCGCTGGAAGGACCAGCAGGACGGCGTTGGCAGCCAGGCTGGGCACAGAGCTCCGCTCGAGGGGCTCCTGGCCCCGGGGGTCTCGCTTCTGGCTGCCCGACCTCGCCGGCTGGAACTGCAGCTGGGGAATGATTTGGTGGATCCAGTTGTGGTGGGCGGTGACACGGATGTAGACACCTGGGCGGTTCTGGCGGGCGCAGCCCTCACCCCAGCTGATCACTCCAGCCTGCAGCCATGACTGGCCCACGAGGCACACCAGGGGGCCACCTGAGTCACCCTGCGGGGGTGGGGGAGACACAGAGGCACTGTCAGAGCCCACCCTGAGTTCCCAGACAGTTGCAGCTGCACGGTAGGCCTGTGGCTCCACACGACTCCTCCTCCCCATCCCAGAGCCTCCCTGCCCAGCTCCCCTCCCTGCCTATTTCTTCAGTCTCCACCGATCACCTAGGGGGTGTGTGTCTGTTGAAAATGCCGTTCCCTGTGCCCCGCCCCAGACCCACTGACTCTGACCCTCCTGGGGTGAGGTCCAGGAAGCTGCTTTTTCAAAGCAAGCTGCTCAGCTGGTTGAACACACAGCCCACGGAGCTGGACGTGATCCCACCCTGCCCTGGGCCCGGGGGTCGGGGCTGAGTCCCCGTGGACGCCGAATCGCCCCCACCCTGCAGGCGTCCTTCTTGCCCTCCTCGAAGCCGGCGCACAGCATGTCGTTCTTGATGGTTTTGGGTTGGTAGCCAAACTCGGCGTCCTTGCTGTAGAGCAGGTTGCACTTGGGCGTGTCGATGATGGGCACGGCGAGTTTCTGCAGGATCCGCGGGTTGGGCAGGAGGTCTGGGGAGGGGCGGAGCAGCCCGGGGCTCAGCGGGCACAGCCCCGGGAAGCACCACGCCGTCCCGCCTGTCCTTTCCTCGTGTTTAGGGCATCTCTGGCTTAGGGTGCTGTGGGGTGGACATCCTCCCTCCAGGCAGCAGGCTGGGCCCTTTCTGTCCCCTCTCTCCCTTCGCCGGCTCTTCCTTCTGGGTCTGCTGCTACTCCCCACCCCACCTGTGTGAGGAGAGACTGTGTGTATGCTTTTTTTTTTTTTTTGAGACAGAGTCTCGCTCTTTCGCCAGACACCAGGCTGGAGTGCAGTGGTGCGATCTCGGCTCACTGCAACCTCCACCTCCTGGGTTCAAGCAATTCTCCTGCCTCAGCCTCCTGAGTAGCTGGGACTGCAGGTGCATACTACCACACCCGGCTAATTTTTGTACTTTTAGTAGAGACGAGGTTTCACTGTGTTGGCCAGGATGGTCTCGATCTCTTGACCTCATGATCTGCTCGCCTCGGCCTCCCAAAGTGCTGGGATTACAGGTGTGAGCTACCGCGCCTGGTCCCGTGTGTATGTATCAATACAGCAACAAGAAGACTGTGGGTTCAGAGTGGTCCCCAAGCCGCCCTGGGCCTTCTTAAAGCACGTCCCCCATTCTGCCCCAACCCTGTCCCCTTACCTTGTTCACTGGGGCTGCCCCAGCCTGTGACCCAGCAGTTCATGCCCGTCTCAAAGATCACTGAGGGGTCCGGCAGGCACACGGGGAGGATGTAATTGGTGAAGGTCACCGGTGCCTCCAGCTCCACCAGGGCCACGTCGGCACTGGAGGCCATGCCCTGGTACAGGGGATGGCTCTCCACCCGCCTCACCCGGGAGTACACGGCGTGCGGCCCCGGCTGCACTAGCTGCGTTGCCCCCAGCAGGACCTGGTACAGGGACGTCTCCGAGGTGCTGGTGGGAGAAGCAGGAGGCGACGTGAGGTGGCCCCTCATGCGGAGGCAGGCCTGGGAGGGCCTGGGGCTCCTCCTCTGGCTGCCACCAGGCCCCATACCTATCTCTGCAGACTGAGAGCCGTCTCTGGGGCGGCCAGATGCAGCAGTGATGCATGTTGACATTGAAGCCAGACCACCCGACTCCGATGTCCACCTCCACCCCTGGCCGCTGCCTGACCTTGGCCAAGTTACCCAACAAGTTCTCTGTGACGCAGTGTCCTCACCTGTGCTGTGGGGACAGTCACGGTCCCTACTTGCAAGGCTGGCTGGAAGCGGACCATGCTCCAGGTACAGCAAGGCCAGCCCTGCCTGCTGGCCTCTGGCAGGTGACCTGCCCTCTCAGCCTGAGTTGCCAATTCTTTTTTTCCCTAGAGACAGAGTTCTCATTCTGTCACCCAGACTTGAGTGCAGCAGCACAATTGTAGCTCACTGCAGCCTCCAACTCCTGGGCTCAAGACATCCTCCCACCTCAGCTTCCTGAGTAGTTTGGACCACAGGTGCCACCACACCTGGCTATTTTTTTTTTTTTTTTAATTTTTGGTAGAGATGGGGTCTTGCTATGTTGCCCAGGCTGGTCTTGAACTCCTGGGCACAAGTGCTCTGCCTGCCTTGGCCTCCCAAAGTGCTGGGATTATGGGTGTGAGCCACTATGCCCAGCTGTGAGTATCTGAATTTAAAATACGGGCTTTGTTTTGGTTTTTTGTCATGACATTCTTTTGAAGATCAAGAAGAAAAAAGAAAGAAAAAAAAGACGTAGGGTTTAAAAGAATTAGACCTATGGTGCGGTGTGAGTTGAGGGGCTTGGGACACTAGCAGGTGTGGGGCCAGGTGGTTCACGTGGACGAGGTGGCCTGGCCTCGGCTCAGGGCTTGCTGGGGTGGCTCAGGTGGGTGAGGAGAGGAAGGGCCTTTTTGTCCAGTCCTTGGGCTTTGTGAGTAGAGCTCGCCCAGGAAGAGTGTTCTGGAGCTGAGGTGTGTGCCGGATGGGAGCCTGCACGGAGAGGGTGGAGGGGACGGGAGGGGTCAGGAGGGTGCGAGGTGCCTCCCGCAGGCGGGAGCAGGGTTGCAGCCGAAGTTAACCCTGGGGTGGGACCTAACGAAAGCCTCGGCTAGGAAGGCGGCGGCGCTGGAGCAGGAGCGCCCCCATGGGGGTCACCCGCAGGCGCGGCGCGGCGGGCGCTGTCCGCGGTGCTGACCCGGCTGTGGGAGGGCGCGAGGGCAGGCGGGACTCACTTGGAGAAGCAGTGCGCGGCCGTCAGGACCCACCGCTCCGCGATCAGGCTGCCCCCGCAGAAGTGGCTTCCGTTGCGCTGGATGCTGGCCTGCCAGGGCCACTCGCCCTCCTGCGCGTCCTGCCCGCCCACCATTCGGTTCAGCCTCCTGGGGCGCCCACAGGCTGGGGGAACATGGGGCGGGGCGGGGCGGGGCGCTCCCTGGGGCAGCCTGGGATACGGGCCGACCCTCCCCAGCCGCCCCTGAGCCTCACCCTCCTCGCTGGGAAGCGCAACCTAACAGCTGCCTCTGGGGGCCACGGGGGCACTGAGATAACCTGGGGAGGGATCTTGTCCCAGGGCCAGACCCAAACAGGTGGCTGGAAGAACGCAGTGGGTGTCACGCCCTCTTCGAGGTAGCGATCCAGAGAGAGCCGGTCACTGAACTGTTCAGGGTGATCCTCAGACCCTGCCACCCTCGTCCCGTGCCGAGCCGCGGTGCCCTTGGTGCCCTCCTGCTCCTGTCGGGACCTTCCTTCTCCTCTCCCTTCCGGGCTCCAGTTCCACACAGCCCCCACTTTCCCCTCGTCTGGAATTCCCCAGTGATGTGTGTTCCGAATTCCCTCTCGGTGTGAGTGTCCCTGGCTCAGCCCTGCGGCTCCTGTCCCTCCCACCCCAGGGCCTGGGTGCTTACCTGTTGCTGCCTTGGCCCCCTGAGTCCCTGGAAGTGAGAAGAGGGTGATCAGCCAGGCGAGCTGCTGCCCCTCCGCGCTGACCCTCCCCAGCGCCTGAGGACTCTGGAGGGACAGTCCCCGGAGGGTCTCACAGGAGAGGCTAAAGGCCTGCAGTTTCCCCTGGGGCTGGCTCTGCTATATGCTCCGGTCCAACCCCTTGGGCCAGAGCTTGTCTGCAAGGGTGGACGGTCCTTGCCACATGGGGAGCCGGATGTCCCCTTCTCATCCTGGCAAGGGTTCTCTCCCTCCACATTCCACACCCATCCTTGTCTGGAAGCTTCCGGGGAGGGTCCAGCCTCCAGCCCCAGCACTATGGGGTCAGCCTTTCCTCCCAGGACAGCTTGGAGCGGAAGAGGCCCGGGAGCTGCCTCTGTGTTTGAGCTGCCCAGGCTCTCACAGTCTGCTCCAGAATGAGCAGGCCTCTTTCCCAGGTCTCACTTGGGTCCTGAGGCTTAGGCCCTAGCCCCACAGGCTGCTCCCTGGTCTCAGGGGGGTATAGGAGGTACAGTGGGTTGCAGTGGCCACCAGGGATCAGCCTTCCAAGATTCCAGAGTCCCAGGAGCTTACCCCTCTCCCAGGCATGCGGCAGGCTCTGCAGGCGAGGCCTAAGACCCCCTGCTGGGCCGTGCAAGGTGGGCTTTGGTACTGGTAAGGTGAGAGCCCAAGAAGAGAAGGAAGTATGGGGTCATTCAGGGGAACCAAGGATGGGGACTTTTTTCCGGGGTCCATTGCCTCCCACACCCCAGGACACAAGGGGCCTCTTGCTGGGCCTTTAACCAAATACTGGAGCCTCTACCCCAGCTTGTAGACCCCAGCCAGGACCACAGCGTACAGCCCCGGGGTAGCAAAGCCTGGAAATGCCTGGCCTCAAGAGTGCTCTCAGCAACCCTGCACTCCACAGGTCTGGTTCCGTGTGGGCACATCTGCCCATAGCCGGGGAGGGGTTAGAACAGTCACCTCCCCACACCTCAGCCCTCAGCTTCCCCCCAACCCCCAGCGCCTTCTGGGGCCCGGGGGCTGGCCAGCTGCCATAGACCATGTCTTCACTCTGCCTGGAAAAGATCATCAGTCCCCTGGAGTGGAGGGGCTGCAGGGACAGAAAGTGGCCAGGGAGTGCCCAAGCACCCTGAGGGTTTTCACGGCATCCTCTTCCTGCCTGCCTGCCTCACGGTCTGGGGGCACCCTTCTCAACACGATTGGTGGGCAGAGATGCCCCTGGGGGGTGCGGACGATGAGGCAGCAGGTGGCGAGGGCGCAGCTGCGGATGGACAGGAGGAGGAGGTGGGGAAGGTGCAGGACAGGCAGAGGGTTGCCCTGCAGAAGCCGGGTCAAGGGCAACGGGAAACGGAAGGTCTGCCCTGCTTGCTTTGCTCATTAATTGGTGCTGATTAGGTGCCCTTTTAAAATGCAAACACCCCCAGAGGGTTATTCCCTGGCCCTTACCAGGATCCGTTTGGGTGTCTAACCCCTGACCCCTTGCTCCTTCCAATCCTGCTCGCAGAAGGGCGCGCACCGACCCCTGTCCTCCCTGGCGCCCACTCTCAGGCCTTCTCACCCTCTGGGAGTCTGCAGGAGCTGCGTCTCCCTGTTCCCTGTCTGAGCACCGCCCCCTCCAGCGATGGCTCCTCCCCGTGAGGGTCTTCCGTCCTAGAGTAGCCTTGCATTTCTCATGTAGGCAGAGCCTTCTGGCCTCTGAGTGCTTTCTCCCCTTGCACCCAGATCTGGATGCCCTTCCCTCCTGGTCTTCATGAGTCCTGGTCTTGATCTAGAGATAAAGGCCCAACCGAATGCCGCCTCCTCCAGGAAGCCTTCCTTGCTTGCTTGCATTGTCTATCTTGGAAGGCCCACACTCTCTTGAGCTCTCTGTCCTGATGGGACCTCTGCCTATATCACACTGGAGTCAGAATCGAGCCTCATCTCAGCCCAGGAGCTCTGAGAAGGCAGGGGTTGCGTCTGAGGGCCTGACTTCAGGGAATGTGTGGAGGGACAGGAGTGCGGCTGTGGAGGCTGATCGGGAAGGCTGATGTGGAGAGCTGGGCCCTTCAGGGTGGGCACCCGGTGCCGGGTCTGGACGCGACAGCCAGGAGTGCCTGGGCTGTCAGGTGTATTGTCTGGGCCCTGGGCCTGCGGTAGCTGGTTGGGATGGTGGAGTCTAGGACGCTAGCAGGGACCAGCCAGACGGTGGGGTGAGGACGTGTCCAGGATTCCAGACTCCGGTCACGGCTTCAGAGCCTACTGCAGGCCGAATTTTCCTTTTTGGCAGTGACCTCGGTTCCTCACCCCACTTGGGGGGCAGTCAATGCCTTCCACCCCCTGTGCAGATGGCTCGCTCAGAGGGCACCATCATCCTTGTGCTGGGAGGCTGGGGAGGATGGGGCGGGGGAGGCTGGGTCAGTGAGGGGTCACACTGGTGCCCTCCTACCCGAGAGAAGGAGGAAGCCTGGAGTCCTGGCTGAGCTGCAGCCTGGGATGACCTGACCCAGCCCTGGGAGGTAACCTGAGGACAGGGAAGTGTGGTGGCTGCCAGGCTGGCCAGGCTGGCCCAGGAATTAGAGAGGGTTTCCCTGGCAGAGTGTGTCCCGGCCTGTAGGGAGGGACCTGGCAGGTGGGGGCCCCGGATGGCAACTGCTGCCCTGACCTAGGACCAAGAGAGGAGGGCACAGTGGCACATCGCCGGTTCCTCTGTCAGCAGGGGACAGGGCCCTCTGCCGGCTGCACCCCCTGGCCCCAGCTGTCTACCGAGCCCGCAGCCAGCCTGCTGGGGCTTCCGGGCACAGGCAGCAGCCCTGCTCAGCCGCCCTCCTGGCCCAAGGATGATGGTCCAGGCACTTGGAGCCCTGCAGGCCCGAGTTCACATCCCGCACATAGGAGGCCCCTGTCCTCACGAGGGAATGGGGGAGAGAGGCCAAGGTGGCAGGAAGCAGGGAGCCTGGCCAGAGCTGGCACAGCAGCGCCCTCGGAGAGGGAGCCTGGCCAGAGCTGGCACACCAGCGCCCTCGGAGAGGGAGCCTGGCCAGAGCTGGCACACCAGTGCCCTCGGAGAGGTGTGGGAGGACGCCCTGCCCAGTCCTGGCCGTGGGGTCCTCTGGGGCCTGTGCCCACTCCTCCCACCCTGCCCTCCCCACTTTGGGTTCCCCAGGTGGCACATCTGGAGCCTTCCCGCCTGCCCGGAGGGACCCCACCATTGAGGCAGGAGGGATGGCCTCTCCTGCAGCCCCGGCCTGGCCCAGGGCGTGGGGGGCTGAGCCCAAGCCCCAGGCAGCGCAACGGCGCCCGTTGGCACCTTTGGACCCTGCACGTGCGGGACTCACCAAGACACAGCAGCAGCAGGAGCGGCGCCGCCGCGGGCCGCCTCATGTCCTCAGGCCTGGCTGGGGCGCAGGTCGGGGTCAGCGGTGGCAGGAGCGTTGGAGCACGAGCGAGGTGCAGGCTCCATAAAGTGGGGTTTTATGCCGGAGGTGAGCACAGGCCCGGGTATGCCGCCCAACCCGTCGGCCCGGCCCGCCCTGCTCCTGTCCTCACAAGGAAGCGCCCAGAGCCGGCTCCTCCGTGACCTGGCCCTGAACCCCGAGCCCCCCGGGCAGACCCGCACCCCAGCGCAGCGCGGGGCGCCGCCGGCCTCGGTTCCCCGACCCCGAGCTGACCCAGACGCCCCGGAGACCCCGAGCGGACCGCCCAGCTTCATTCATTCAGTGTTTACTGAGCCGCGCGGGGGGAAGTCAAGGCCTGGGGTGTGCGGGGCGGAGAGCGGCGAGGCGAAGGCACGTGGCGGGGCCGGGGCGCCCCTCCTCCGGGACCCCAGCCCGCTGCCACCCTCCGGCGGGGCGGAGCGGCTCCGGGAAGGCCGGGCCGGTGACCGGCTCGGTGCCCCCGCCTGGCTCTGGGCGCGGCTCGGCGGGCGCGGAAGCGGCTCGGGGAGGAAGTTATTTGGGGCACGGAGCTGACGTCAGAGCCGGAGTGGGGCCGGGCCGCGGGGTCGGGGCCTCGGGCCTCAGTTTCCCCACTGGCGCGTGGGCCGGGCGGGGCTGGGGGTGCGGCCGTTCCCGCTTCGGCCTCTTCCGCGCGCGGCGTGGTGCTGCCCTCTGGTGGGCGCGGGGCGGGCGACTGGGGGTGCAGGTGGGGCGCTCCCAGCCTCGTGGGCGCGGCTCCGCCTCCCGCCACCGCCCTCCCCAGCCGCGCCCTCCCCCTTCTCCCTCCCCTTTCCTCCCCCCTCCGCCTAAGCCACCCCCTCCCACGCTCCTCCCCATCTAGTCCCTGGAGTTCCAGGGTTGGGGGTGCGAGGTGGGCTGGGCGGCCCCTGAGGGGCTGGAGGGAAGGAGGGAGGGCGAGGAGTAGAAAAAGGAGATTCCTCCCTCCCTTCTTCCCTCCCTCCTTCCTTCCCGCCCTCCCTCCCTCCTTCCTCCCTCCCTCCCGCCCTCCCTCCCTCCTTCCCAACCTCCTTCCCTCCCTCCCTCCTTCTCTCCCTCCCTCCCTCCCTCCTTCCCTCCCTCCCTCCTTCCCTCCCTCCCTACCTCCCTCCCTCCCTCCCTCCTTCCTCCCTCCCTCCCACCCTCCCT
>CAUYQU010079030.1:0-17010 GCA_963574635.1 Cheracebus regulus
TGAGGTCCTATGCTTGTTCTTCTGACTGCTGTTTACTAAGATAATAGGTTTACTGCCTCTCTGGTGCCTTGTATAGGATCATTAACATTTTAACTATAGGTCTCCCCTCCCGGATAATGACAACCATCTGCATGTCTTTAGGGTGCCTGATTGTGTTTCTGGTTTTGCCATTGTTCTTATCTGCTACCTGAGCTTGTATTCCGAGAACTTTCTGTTCCCTTTCATGTATAAGACAATGGTATTTGCTTCTATAATTACTATAGGCAAAAATATATATACTAACCATGTGCAAAATAAAGTTGCTGTTTAAGCATTGCTGTTCAAGTCTTGCTTATTCAGCCCTCCAGACCCCGTTTTCTGTCTACCTTTTCTTCCGCGCACTCCCCTATTCAGGTTGGGACCCTCTTGCTGGCCAAGAGTCCCCGGCAGACATGCCGGCCTCTCGGGAACCCAGATCTAACATGTTTATTTCATTGGTATAAGCTTTCCAACAGAACCCTAAAGCGATTATATAGAACACTGGGGCTTCCTAATAGCCTCTAATTTTGCAGGCCATGGTAATTTAAAAGAGAGTGGGCGAAGGGCTAGGGGCAGGGAGATTTCAGCTGAAGAATACAAATGTGTTCATGGCTGCATTGCTTCTGCCTCCTTCCGGGGAAAGGCAAAATGCACACAGGAATGTGATGGAAACTTCCAGCTGGTGGTTTTGCATTGCAGGAAGAAAAGTGTTTGTGAAAATGAAAACTGCTGATAATTGGCTGTGAACGCCCGTAAGGGAGACAAATAGAGAAACATTGCGGAATCTTTATTTCTATCAAGGGCTGAGCCCTGCTGGTGGATGTGTGAATTGGCACCATCTTTTGGAGGGGAATTTATCTGTGTGCTGACACTCTGACCCAGCAATTCCCCTTCTAGGAATCTATCTTACAGCAATACTTGCATATGCACAAAAAATATACAAGGATGCTTGTGATAGCATAGTTTGCAGGTGTGAAAACTAGAAATACCCTACATCCATCAACAATGAAATGTTTAAACAGACCGGGAGCAGTGGCTCACACCTGTAATCCCAGCACTTTGGGAGGCCAAGGCGGGCAGATCACTTGAAAGTCAGGAGTTCCAGACCAGCCTGGCCAACTTAGTGAAACCCCGTCTCTGCTAAAAGTACAAAAATTAGCTGGATGTGGTGGCAGACACCTGTAATCCCAACTACTCAGGAGGCTGCGGCAGGAGAATCGCTTGAACTCAGATGGTAGAGGTTGCAGTGAGCTGAGATTGTGACACTGCACTCCAGCCTGGGCGACAGAGTGAGATTCAGTCTCAAAAAAAAAAAAGAAAGAAAGAAAGAAAGAAAAAGGAAATGTTTAAACAAATTATGGCATATCCATATTTTAGAATAACTTGTTACTAATACATAGAATGAGGGAAATCTATATATTCTGACACAGAACATTCATTGTCCCTGATATGCTAAGTGCAAAAAGAATAAATTGCAAAATAGTAGATACTATTTTGATATAGATCTGTCCTAGGAGTCCACTTAAAATTGTTTTTAATGTTAATATATTCATAGAAAAATATCTGAAGGAATAAGTGCCAAACATTACCAGTGGCTATTTCTGGGGGATGATGGATGTGTTTCATAACGTTTACATTTTTATGAACATGGATTTCTTTTGCAAAAAATCCAACGAAGTTGAATTATTTCCTCAAGGAAGGAAGGGAATTGAAAAGGATCCGGCTGGTAATTGGATTTATTCACGGTCTTTGGGTGAGAAGCTTCAGTGTAATTCCATGGTGAGTGCACTCTGAGTCCAGCACCCTGGGTAAGGGTGACCTGTAGTGAAAATGAGCAGAAATGACCCTGCCCACACCGGGGGATGCAGACACCCCGCCGCTCTTTGCTCCCTTGCCCTGGTCTACTGCTTAATGTTGTGGCTACTGCTGCTGCTCCTGAACCTTGGCTGATGCCTGAGAGCCAGCTTTCTTCCTATTTCCTTCTCTCACCCTGCAAGCCGCTGTAGAGGGCACTTAAACACGGTGGTAAAGACCTTGGCCTTTAGAGATAGGTAGCCCTGGGTTCAAACCTGGACTTCACCACTTTCCTGTGTGACTTTGGAACACTGACTACTCTTTTTAGGACCTCTGTTTCCTCATATGAAAAACATCATAATCTTAGAGAACCTGCCTCATAGGGTTTTTGGAGTGATGAAAAGAAGTATAAAAAGCCTGGGCACAGTGGCTCACGCCTGTAATCCCAGCATTTTGGGAGGCTGAGGTGGGCAAATCACAAATCATTTGGGGTCAGGAGTTTGAGACCAGCCTGGCCAACATAGTGAAACCCCATCTCTACTAAAAACACAAAAATTAGCCAGGCATTCTCACTTGAACCCAGGAGATGGAGGTCGCAGTGAGCCGAGATCATGGCACTGCACTCCAGCCTGGGCAACAAAGCAAGACTCTGTCTCAAAAAATGTATAAAAAGTGTCTGGGCATAGTAAGTGCTTAATAAATGACACTTATTATTATTGTTGTCACTGAGTACTATCAATTCTTTCTTGGTAGAATCTTTCCCATCTATCTTCCACCTGATAAACTCCTACTCAGCTTCCAGGCCTGGCTCAAAATGCCATCACTGTGAAATCTCCTCTGGTCCCTTTCCTGAACACCCAGAACTGACTGACGTTCCCATTGGAGGGACAGGACATTCCTGCACTGCGCTGGGTACCCGGCTGCATTACCCAAATTCTATTCTGATTTGCAGGTCTGTCTCCTGTCCTCTAGAGACCCCGAGCTCCTGCAAGGCAGCAGGCAGTTCAAACCTCTTCATCTCAGTGCAGACCCAGAGTGTGAGTGCAAGCAATCATTTTTTTCCAATTGAATTAATCCCATCCCTGCTTCTAAGACCTTGGCCTGGCCATTTCCAGTTCATGAGGGAACTATGATAACAGCTGTCTAATTGGTCTCCCCAGTTCAGGATAACATGTGAATCCCATAAGTCCCTGCTCAAAACCCTTCAAGGACAGGGCAGAATTTTTGAAAAAATCCCAGAGGTGGAGCCAGAGCCGGGTTTAGCTCTAGTTTTGCCACAGACTGATATGATCTTAAGCACCTGGCTTTACCGACCTAAGTCTTAGGTTGGCCATCTGTGAAACCAAGGCCCTTCTGTCACAGAGCACTAGACAGGACTCAATGAGAAGTGCATGTGAAAATGTGTCAACATTACCTGAATGTTAGCTATTATTTTTGAGAGGTAGTGTATGTTGGGAAGGAAGGAGAGAGTAGCTGAAAGTTTCTATCCTGGAAGTCAAACCACCTCCTGAATTACCGGTAGTCTTCAGCAAGTTTATCTAGACACACACACAAAAAAGAGGAGTGCTCTAAGATTTTTCCACTCCTAGGGTCCTGTTTCCTCCAGAAACTGCATGAAGCACCCTTTGTGAGACCAATCCCCAAGGCCAAGGGGCGAAAACTCTTATCCACCCTTGAAATTAAATGCAACTATCAGAGAACGTCTGTGTAGTCCTTTACCACGCACTCCCATATCCACGCTTGTATTTGAAAAGGGCTTTAACGTGAAGAAGTCTCGGTCAGATCGTGACGGTGCTATCTCCACATGGTGGGATTGGGCGTCATTTTAATTTTGTGTTTTTCTAAATCTTCAAAATCTGCAAATTTGGAACTAGAGAGATGATGGTCGCACAATATTCTGAAGGTACTAAATGCTACTATACTGTCCATTTCAGAACGTTAGTTCTGTATTATGTGAGTGTCGCCTCATTTAAAAACGTTAGTTCTATATTATGTGAGTGTCGCCTCATTTAAAAACCTTCAATACGCTCACGATTTTATAGTCCTTCCTTAAACTGTGATTTGAAGAGAGAAGTACAATGATCAAGGCTCAGGGGCCGCGGGGTCGGGTGAGGCTTGGCTCGGCTCCCTGCATTTGTCCAAGTCTCAATGAAGGCCGCCAACCTGCAGTGCACTCCTCCGACCACGAGGGGTCAATGCAAAGCTCTCGCGTTCCGGACACTAAGGCTAACACCGCCTCTTACGTCTTGGAAACGCGTGTGCGTGGGACGTAGCTAAGGACGGAAGCTCGGCCGGCACGATCGCCAACCACCGGAGCCTAACCGGGCTGTCCCTTCCGGGCGCTGCTCTTCGTGGCCCCAGTCCTTGCCCGTCCTTGCAGTCCCACCCCACACTCAGCCTTGTGTCCCTCAAGCCGGTCTCCGACTTCCAATTCCCACCCTAAACCGCCTGCCTGGGTCTGTTCCCCGCCTAGTTGTCCTCGCCCTGCTGTGCCGAGGTACCCTGTCAGCTTCGACCCCATGGCGCTGCAGGCGCTGCAGAGCTCGGGGGTGACCTTCCGCAGGATCCTGTCTCACTTCCCCGAGGAGCTGAGTCTGGCTTTCGCCTACGGCTCTGGGGTGTACCGCCAGGCAGGGCCCAATTCAGACCAGAAGGTGAGCCCAGTCCCGCAGCCCGGCCCCTCTCCGGACAGCCCCCGTCAGCCCCTGTCAGCCCTGCAACGGGGAAATGCCTGTTATTACGAGTCCTGTTTTGCGCTCGATTGCTTCAGAGCGGGAGAGCTGCCTGTCCGCTCTGCACACTCCACGTGTCAGCTAGCAGAGTGAACCATAGGTCTGCGTTCCTAATAACGACAGCGCGAGTTGAAGCGACAGTTTTGAGGGATACTTAAGAATCCACGTGGGTCTAGAGCAGGAGGAACAATTAGACAGGGGGAAAAGCCGCTGCAGGGGCAAGTGGAAGAAAAGAAAAAATCGTTATCACGTTGTAGTTCAGTGTTTTCAGTCGGTTGGACATCGGAATTTTCTGGGGAGCTTTTCAGAAAATCCTAATGCTCGGGTTCTGCCTATGGAGATTCTGATTTCATTGGTTTGGAATGAGGCCTGGGCTTCAGGAATTTAAGAAACGTCCCAAGCGATTCTAATGCACAGCCAAGTTTGTTGAGAGACACCTCTATAACTGTGGGAGAAAATGCAAAATGATCTGACTTCAGGAAGTTGCCGACTGGTTGTAGGGCCAGGGCAAGTACAGTGAAAATAACTAACAGCAAAAGTTCGTACATGACCAGTGTATTTACCCTTGCTCAGCACATTTAACAAGGGTCTGTTTTGAGACTAGACATTGTTACTCTTCAGAGTTGGGTCAGTGCAGCCTCAGTAAGGGTACAGTTTTCCTTGTTATTTGCAGAATTCAGTGTGCAGGTTTTAACTGGGACCCCTGCATCTGCATACCTGGCTGTAGTCTGTCTTCTGATTAACATTCTGCCTGTTCACTTCCTGGTGAGGCCATCTATGCTGTTGCTTGGATTTCCTCTGTTTCCCACTTACACTACTATTTAATATTTTTCTTTAAATTGGCTGCATATGTGAAATTATGGGTTATTATATGCTACTTTTTCTCTAATATACCTTAACATAATTACACATTTTTTGAAAACATGTTTATCCCGTACCCCCCTTGCCACCAAATCTTAAGTGTCCCCAGTGGTCTGTGAGTCACCGGTGGGAAACACAGAGCAGGCCTTCGCCTCCTGATGGCCACCTCTTCATTCTTCCATGGAGGTTTTCCTTTGAGTAGACCTGGAATTCCCTGCAAGAAAAGGTCCTTCCTTCCTTTTCCCTCACTTTCGATTCCCTACATTCAAGTGAACAAGTCTTGTAGATTCCAACACCTAAATCTCTCTCACATCAATCCCCACCCTTAGTGCCTTAGCTGATATAATTTCATTTCTCACCTGGAATCTTGCCATGGCTTCAGGTCTAGTTTTCCCCACCCCCTTAGTCTCTTCTCTCTCCAGTCAGGTCTTCTGCAGGAAAATTTTCTAGCATGGCAGACAGCCTCCCTTTCTGATCTCATTTCCCACGGCCTAAATGTGATCTATTTCAGTCATATCAAACTGCAGCTTCCAGAACATGCTGGCTCCCATATCCACAGAGCACTTTCCTCCAACATGGCTCCCTACCCTTCCTTCCCTGTGCTTCCCCCAGTGCTTCCAGCAAGCCTTTTCAGCCCACAGGTCCTTCAAGACTCAGATGTGTCATCTCTAGGAGAATGTTTCCCTCCCGTGCTCCTGATTTGATTCCCATTCTGAGTGTAGTGAGCACATTTTACGTTCCTCTATCAAGTCAATTTAGTGATAATTTGTTTATTCTCTCCAGTAGACTCCAAGCTCTTTACTTCTACCCTGGGGCCTGTCAGAGCTCACTATAAGTACCCAATGAGTGGTTGGTGAATGGGTAAGAGATAAAATGACCTACTTCCTTTTGTATAATATTTCAGAGTTTATCCAAATGGTGTTAATTTGATCTGGAAAAAAAGGGGAGTACATTTAGCTATATTTGTGAAAGGCAGTTTAGTGTAGTGGTTCAGCACACACAATTTGGAACCAGACTACTCAGGTCTGCCACTCACAAGCTATGTGTCCTTGGGGAAAGAGCATCCCCTGTGCCTTGGTTTCCTATATAATTGAAATAATAAGACCAGATGTGGTGGCTCATGCCAGTAATCCCAGCACTTTGGGAGGCTGAGATGGGCGGATCACAAGGTCAAGAGTTCAAGACCAGCCTGACCAATATGGTGAAACCCCATCTCTACTAAAAATACAAAAATTAGCCAGGCATGGTGGCGTGCACCTGTAGTCCCAGCTACTCAGGAGGCTGAGGTAGGAGAATCACTTGAATCCAGGAGGTGGAGGTTACAGTGAGCCGAGATCGTGTCATTGCACTCCAGCATGGGCGACAGAGCAGAACTCCATCTCAAAAAAATTTTTTAAATGGAGATAATAGCAGTAGCTACCTTGTAGGGTTTTGTTGAGGATAAAATGAGTTACTACATATATTATCCATAAAGTGTTTCAAGAATGCTGGCCCAACAATACATGTTAAAGAAGTGTTTGCTATTATTGCATTGATGAAAACAAAGCTCAGATTGGTTCCAGAGACTTGCTTACTTTTCTGTTGACAGCACCAGGCGCTCTGACTATTGATCATAATTGCATAGTGTGTTAGAGCTTTCCATGCTGTCTCGCTATCTTTCTAGGAATTAATACTGAAACCATTCTCTTTTCTTCACTCCACAGAACGCTATGCTGGACTTTGTGTTCACAGTAGATGACCCTGTTGCATGGCATTCAAAGAACCTGAAGAAAAATTGGAGCCACTATTCTTTCCTAAAAGTTTTAGGACCCAAGATTATCACATCCATCCAGAATAACTATGGCGCTGGAGTGTACTACAATTCATTGATCATGTGTGATGGTAGGGTAAGTAACTGCTGGCCTTTGTCTTAACTTAGCTGGTTATTAACCTGGATTAATAGATTACCAGCTAAATATGTATGCTCTTATAGTCAGGAAACATTCACACTCCTGCTGAACATTGTTATAGTCAGGAAGTATGTATGTTCTTATTGTATGTATGTTTTTATAGTCAGGAAACATTCACATTCATGCTAGATGTCTTGAACTTAGGGACAGAGCAGTGACTGGAGTCCTTCCTCATCTCCCATTAACTGATTGCAGTGTGAGGAGGTGGTTGGGTGTGACTATTTTTTTATTTTTTTAAGATGGAGGTTTTCTCTTCTCGCCCAGGCTGGAGTGCAGTGGTACGATCTCTGCTCACTGCAACCTCCGCCTCGTGGGTTCAAGTGATTCTCCTGCCTCAGCCTCCTAGTTAGCTGGGATTACAGGGGTGTGTCACCATGCCCAGCTAATTTTTGTGTTTTCAATAGAGACAGGGTTTCACCCTGTTGGCCAGGCTGGTCTCGAACTTCTGACCTCAGGTGACCCGCCCATCTCAGCCTCCCAAAGTGCTGGGATTATAGGTGTGAGCCACTGAGCCTGGCCAGACTAACTTCATTTTTTTTGTCTTTGGCCAAGTGGTTCTCAAGTATTAGTGTGCATCAGAATCCCCTAGGGTGTGTGTCTGTTGGACACAGAGATTGCTGGGCCCCACCCCCAGAGTTCTGATCACTAGGTCTGGGGCTGGGCTTGAAGATTTGCATCTCTTAACAAGCTTCCAAACAGTGCTGAATCTGCTGGTCTAGAACTACTAGTCTGGTCAGTGGGAGGAATAGGCAGGCCAATTTAGGGTCAGGTTGGAGATTGATTTTATCCAGAAGGAGGGGCAGACACCCCCAGGAAGAAGTTGGAAGTGAAGAGGATATCACAGGTGATTGGGAGCATGTGGTGCCAGGTGATAGGAACCTCCTGGTGCCAGCAGATGGGTGGAATTTGACAGTGGGGTGTTGGGAGAGCAGGTAAGTTGCATGGATTCCTGCTGGTGGGACATTTGACAGCAGAAACTTTGCTGAACTCTTTCGGCTGAAGCATCTCAGTCTCTAAAAGAGTTGTCAAGAGCTCAGCAGAACCCCAGACTGCCAGGACCAGTAGGGGTCTAAATCAGATGCTTCCTAGAGCTTCCTTGGGCCAAGGATAACATATGGATTCCACCTGCTGTGCCAGCTCTGCCACTGATTGCTCAGAGCAGTCAAACTTTGACAGGCATTGAACCACCTGGGGATCCCATTAAATGCAGATCCTGACTCAGTCTGGGATGGAACCTGAGATTCTGCCTTTTTTTTTTTCCTTTTTCTTTTTTTGAAACAGGGTCTGGCTGTGTCACCCAGCTGGAATGCAGTGGTGTCATCTTGGCTCACTGCAGCCTCTGCCTCCTGGGCTCAGCCATCCTCCCACCTCAGCCTTCAGAGTAGCTAGGACTACAGGTATGTGCCACTATGCCTGGCTAGTGTTTGTATTTTTTTTGTAGAGACAGGTTTTTGCCATGTTGCCCAGGCTGGTCTCAAACTCCTTACCCCAAACAATCCACCCGCCTTGGCCTACCAAAGTACTGGGATTACAGGTGTGAGCTGCCATGCCCAGCCAAGATTCTGCATTTTTTCTAAGTTCTCAGGTGATGCCGATGCCACTGGTTAAAGGACCATGCTTTAAAGGGCAGGAGGTTGGAGTACTGACTTGAGAAGGATTTGAAGGTCTGTCTGAACTTGGCTGAGGAGTGACTCTTGTGATTGACTGGTGATGTCTGTATACCTTTTGGGCCATGTATTTGCTTTTCTGGTTGAGGTCCAACCCTGCTCCGCCTGCATTTTGCAGTTGAGGAAACTGAAGTTCAAAGAGAGAAATGACTTCCATAAGGTCGTGCAGCTGGTTAGCGACAGGTCCCCTGACTTCCAGGCCTGTGGTGTTTCCGTTACTTCCCAGTGGTTACTTGCTAGAAGAGCTTTTTGCGATGCTGCTGCTGGAGTTGAGTTGGGGGAAAAAGGCTGACACTCAGCACAGCCTTCTACATCCACTTGAGTCATGCAGAACACTTAGTTTTGTTCTTTCTCCACAGTTAATATGATGTGGAGTCTATCTCTAATTAGTAATTTTCAAGCAATATTACAAGTTCTAGTAACCAAATGTTTGGGCATAATTTTATGCCAAAATACTATACTTTTTAATTGACTTTTTTTTTTTTTTTTGAGACGGAGTCTTGCTCTGTCACCAGGCTGGAGCGCAGTGGAGCAATCTCAACTCATGGCAACCTCTGACTCACGGCACCTGTGACTCCTTGGTTCAAGCGATTCTCTTGCCCCAGCCTCCTGAGTAGGTGGGATTACAGGCATGCAGCACTATGTCCAGCTAATTTTAGTATTTTTAGTAGGAACAGGGTTTCACCATGTTGGCCAGGATGGTCTCGATCTCCTGACCCCGAGATCTACCTGCCTTGACCTCCCAAAGTACTGGGATTACAGGCATGAGCCACCACGCCCAGCCTAATTGACACTTTTTAGCTGCTTTTTGTTTATTTGCAGCCTGAGAAGGCTGTTTGGATACCGAAGTTCAGCAAAGTGGGTCTGAAGATACTTGTTTATGCAAATGGGACTTTGTAACCTGGGAAATCTACATTCAGGATTTATACAAGTTATTATTGAAATAGGCTTAACTGGCCAGGCACAGCAGCTCATGCCTGTAATCCTAGCACTTTGGGAGGCCAAGGTGGGTGGATCACTTGAGCCCAGGAGTTTGAGACCAGCCTAGGCAATATGGTGAAACTCTGTCTCTACAAAAAATACAAAAATTAACCAGGCATGATGGTGCGTGCCTGTAGTTCCAGCTACTCCACAGACTGAGGTGGGAGGATCACTGGAGCCCAAGGAGTTCAGGGCTACATTGAGCCAAAATCATGCCACTGCACTCTAGCTTGGGCGGTAGAGTAAGACTCTGTCTCAAAAAAAAAATAGAAATGGGCTCAACTATAATTTCATGTGTTTAGCATGAATAAAGAAGTTTTGGTTTTGGATGTTGCTTTGTAATTATAAAAGTGTTTGAAATAGTCAATAGCAAAAGAGAAATTCACTATGTAAAAGGATATCAGTGAAAACTTTTAATTAAAGGAAAATTTCTTGTACTTTGTAACGAAAAGAGCATTGGAAGACCAAACTGAAATTCTGGGACCTAGTTTTGACTCTGTTACTGCTGGTACCACCTTGAACATGTCATTTGTTCTCTCTGGGCTTCAGGTTTTTTATTTCTCAAATGAGGAACATGATCTACATCATCACTTCTCATACTGTCTTTGGGGGAAAACCAGGTTTTTTTACTCCCAATCCATTGAGGACCAATACTAGATAGCATCTAAGAGCCATTCCACCTTTAACATAACATAGACCTAAGTTGAAATAGTGGTCAGCTTGTAATTGCCTGATGGGTTCTTCCTGCATTTCACTGGGACTACTGTAGTATTGCAGTAAAGAGTTTAATTAGGCCGAGCACAGTGGCTTATGCCTGTAGTCCCAGCAGTTTGGGAGGCCGAGGAGGGTGGATCACCTGAGGTCAGGAGTTAGACCTGGCCAATATGGCAAAACCTTGTCTCTACTAAAAATACAAAAATTAGCTGTGCATGTTGGTGCACACCTGTAATCTCAGCTACTTGGGAGGCTGAGGTGCAAGAATGGCTTGAACCCAGGAGGCGGAGGTTGCAGTGAGCTGAGGTTGTGCCACTGCCCTCCAGCCTGGGTGACAGAGTAAGACTCCATCTCAAAAAAAAAAAAAAAAAAAAGAGTTAAATTAACATTAATGTGAGACCAGCCACACAGGAAAACTGGCATTATCACTCAAATCACTCTCCCTGAAAACTTGAGAGTTGGGGTTTTTGAAGAATAGTTTGGTGTAGGGTCTAGGGAATAGGTGCTGCTGATTGGTTGGGGATACAGTCATACAGATGCGGAAAACAGTCCTCATGGGCCGAGTGGGCCTTTTGGTGGGAGAAGGGCAACAGGACCAATTGAGTCATGAGTCATGAGTCTGGGTGGGGTCAGTTGGTTGTCAGAATGCAAAAGTCTAAAAAATGCCTCAAAAGACCAATCTTAAGTTCTACAGTAGTGATGTTATCTATAGGATCAGTTGGGAAAGTCACAAGTCTTATGAACTCTGGACACATGACTCCTGAGCAGTAAGAGATCATAGAAACTATGCCAACATTTTTGCAGAATTCAGGCCTTTCCAATAATCCTAATCTTGTGGACTTTCATTAGTTTGACACAGGTAACTTCAGCTCTGGACTGGAGAGGGGAACAGTTTTAGGGAGGAACTATTATCATCCTTGCTTCAAAATTAAACTATAAACTGTATTCCTCCCTTGGTTAGCTTGGCCTATGCCCAGGCATGAGCTTGGATAACCAGGCTGTGAGGCTGGCAGCAAGATGGAGTCAGCCATACTAGACTTCTCTCACTGTTACAATCTTGTGAAAGCAGTTGCAACCTCACCTCACGTACCTTAGGGACTAAATCAGTCTTGGACACTAAAACCTCTCAAAGGTTTTGGTGAAGATGTATGTTTTCGCAAGGCAGACATTTTGAGTGGCTTTGTAACCAAGGTACTGCTGTAGTCAAAAATTTTATCTGTTTCCTTATATTTTGTACTTGTATAAGCAATAACATGGTATTTTACTCCTTTTTGTGCCCATTTCTTTTTTCCTTCAGCTTATCAAATATGGAGTTATTAGCACTAGTATTCTGATTGACGATCTCCTCAACTGGAATAATTTATACATTGCTGGACGACTCCAAAAGCCGGTGAGTGTTTTATAGGCTGCACAGTTCGAGCTGCCTTTCCTCTCTGAGCCTAACCTTACTTTGATCATTATGATTGCAGTGAGATGGAACTGTGGAAATAGAAATGAGTTTCTGACTCTTTCTGCTCCCTATAAAATTTATTGCCAAGTAATATCCATATATTCTCTTGTGATAAGATATAAGAAGAAATACATGTTTTGTTTTTCTCCTTGGGGTCCTGGTTCAGAGGTCCTAAAACTCTTGGAATCTTTCAGTGATAGGGGTGAGAGTGTCTTTTATTATTGATAACAAGTCCCTTTAAACCATACCTGAGTTTATAGTAATAAAGTGACTCTTGATGGGCCCCTAGATAGATTCAGGATAGGGCTGGCTTCGAGGGAGCCAGCCGTGTGAGGAGAGGCTGGAGCTTTCAGATCCCCCACTCCCACCTTCATGGGAGGGGAAAAAGGCTGGAGATTGGGCCAATCCCCAGTGGCCAATGATTTAATTAGTCATGCATAGGCAGTGGAACCTCCATAAAAAAACCTGTGAACAAAGGGGTTCTGGGGACTTCTGGGTTGGTGAACACATCACGGTGCTGGGAGGGTGGTGTGCCCAGAGAAGTCGTGGAGCTCCACACCCTTCAGCTACCCCATATCTTGCCAAGCATCTCTTCCATTTGGCGGTTCCTGAGTTGTGTCCTTTGTAATAACCAGGTACATGCAAGTAAAGTGCCTCACCGGCTGGGCACAGTGGTTCACACCTGTAATCCCAGCACTTTGGGAGGCCGAGGTGGGCAGATCATTTGAGGTCAAGAGTTCAAGACCAGACTGGCCAACATGGTGAAACCCTGTCTGTACTAAAAATACAAAAACGTTAGCTGGGCGTGATGGCACTTACCTGCAATCCCAGCCACAGCAGCTGGGGAAGCTGAGGCAGGAGAATCACATGAACCTGGGAGGCGGAAGTTACAGTGAGCCGAGATCACGCCACTGCACTGCAGCCTGAGTGACAGAGTGAGACTCCAACAACAACAACAAAAAAGTGCCTTCCTGAGTTCTGTGAGCCATTCTAGCAAATTATGAAACCAGAGGAAAGGGGAATTAGCCCCACCCCTTTATAGTGAATGGTCAGAGTACGGGAGACCTGGACTTGTGATTGGCGTCTGAAATGGGGGAGGCTTGTAAAACTGGGCCCATAACTTGTGGGATCTGACTCTAACTCCAGGTAGCTAGGGTCAGAATTGAATTTGATTGTACAACACTCATTTGGTGTTTGGAGGGCTGGAGAATTAGTTGGCGTAACACCCACATTTGGTGTCAGAAATGCTGGGAGTAGAAGCTAGGTCGCAGTCCACCCTCCCTCCTGCTGTCCTCTCCCTCAAGATTCTCCAGTGACTGGATTGGGTGGCCTAGGAGGTGCCTAGTGCCTCAGTGGAGCCTCCCTCAGCACCACCCAGTCACCTTGTCTCCTAGGACATGTACCCTGGGGCCACTGATGCATCCCAAGGGCAGTGCCTGGCTCGTGGGATCCTTCAGTAACTGCTGAGTGAATGAATGCACCAAGTAGTCATTCCAAAGAGCTGGTATTCCCCATCCCTTTTATTCTCTTTCTGAGGCCAGTGGTGATGCCTTCTCTACTTTCTTAGCTCATTTGGGACACAGCTAGAGGAGGCCATAGGAACTAGGGCTTTCCCTGGGCTTTAGTAGAAATAGGAAACAAACACAAAACAGGAAAAAAAAACGTGGGAGAGAACTTTTAACAAGTATTTGCAATATCACCTTTCTTCTTTTTTTTCTGTGTTCTGAGAAAGGGTCTTTTCATAGTTTCAGAAGTATGTTAAACAGTCACAGTTGCTAATCTCATACATCCTACTATAAGGAAGATTTTCATTGTGCGTCAGAGGATCCCAGGCTCCACAAGAGGGCGACAGATTGTTCTTGAGTGTCTTCCCCCAATAGTGAAGTGCTGCTTCTCCTTCTGTAGCTATCTATGGGGAAAATGAGAGATTTCTATAGCCTTAGCTCACTGATTTGTGTCATAAACATCTCTTTACTGAAGTGCATGGGCTGTCAGGATTCTCCTGCCTTTCACCTGAGCTTACAGTTTCATAGTGTAGCTCCTTAAAATGTCCAGAAATACTTGATCCAGGCAAGGATTATATAAGTATATGCGTGTACAAATTTATCAAACTGTGCCCTTAAGATGTGTGCACTTCACTGTCACTTTTACTTAATTAAAAACATTTTTAAAAGTCTAGAAATGATAGGCTTACTGAAATTTCATATCTATATAGATAAATTTCTCATTTCTAAGTTGAATATTAGATAACTAGTAAAGCTCATAATTGAGCAATTGGAAATTTGTAAATATTTTATTTACAGGGTTTTTGTTGTTATTGTTTTTTGTTTGTTTGTTTTACAAAATATGGGCCAGGCACAGTGGCTTATGCCTGTAATTCCAGAACTTCGGGAGGCCGAGGCCGGTGGATCACTTGAGGTCAGGAGTTCAAGACCAGTTTGGCCATTGTGGTGAAACTCCGTCTCTACTAAAAATACAAAAATTAGCCAGGCATGGTGGTGCATGCTGGTAATCCCAGCTACTTGGGAGGCTGAGGCAGGAGAAACACTTGAACCTGGGAAACAAAGGTTGCAGACAGCTGATATCATGCCACTGCACTCCAGCCTGGGTGACAAAGCGAGACTGTGTCTCAAAACAAACAAACAAACAAAAACAAAGTATGTAGCTTGATGGGAAGAATAATGGGCGTTGAATTAGAAGCCTCGGGTCATATCAGTCTTGCCACCTACTAGTTGTTACATAAACTTGGGCATCTTGTTTTAGCTTTCTGAATTTCAGTTAATTTATCTGTAGAATAAAGGTCCACCAAGGTATTTAAAGTTGGAAGCAGAGCTGGGTGCAGTGGCTCATGTCTGTAATCCCAGCACTGTGGGAGGCTGAGGCAGACAAATCACTTGAGGCCAGGAGTTTGAGAACAGCCTGGACAACATGGCAAAACCCCATCTCTACTAAAAATATAATAATTAGCTGGCCATTGTAGCATGCACTTGTAATCCTAACTACTCGGGAGGCTGAGGCACGAGAATCACTAGAACCTGGGAGGCAGAGGTTATAGTGAGCCAAGATCGTGCCACTGCACTTTGCACTCCAGCCTAGGTGACAGAGCAAGACTCTGTCTAAAAAAAAAAAAAAAGGAGAAAGAATATTGGAAGCAGAGTAGGGACTAGGCCTTTCCTTGGGCTTTAGTAGAAACAGGAAACAAATACAAACACTTGCTCGGGAAAATGCAAGTGTTTCAGAATCCAGCAGATGTAGCGTTAGGATCCCAGCTCTGATGCTTCCTAATGGTGTGACCCTGCACCACTGACAGTCTCCCTAAGCCTCAGGGTGTTTTCATCTGTAGATGAGTCTGATGGCGCTGACATCAGAGGGTTTTGATATCCCTGACAGACACTCAGAAAATGGTCTTTCCCTTCTCTCTGTGCCTTTGCTTATCTCAGTTATTTTGAAATAGAAATGAAATTGAATGTTAAAATGTTGTATTTTTCTTTGTATTATACTTTATGCTTAGAATATTTCAAAAATTTTAAAAAGGCTTTAAGAACTTGAAATGCCATGAAATCTCGGAATATAAGCACTGGAAATGACCTCAGGTTTTATATAACTGTTATATCCTTATAAAACAAAAACAGCAAGACAAGTAGTAGCAGCCATGCTCATATCATGCAAAACTCTGCATTTCTCAGCTGACTTGGAGGAGAAAATGTTGCTGACAGCAATGAGTATCCCTAAGGCTTTTTATGCTTCTAACACAAGAAAATTAGGGTATCATAAAATCATTTGAACGTGTTGAGCATATACATTTTTTTTAATTGAAAATGATAAACAGGCAAATTAGCTCTCTCTTCCCCTCTGCGTCCAATTTTCCACATGTGGAAATCACTGTTAACCAGAATGATAATGATTTTTAAACAAACTGTTTGGGAGAGAGATCCAAGATGGCCGATTAGCAACAGCTCAGGAATGTAGCTCCCAGTGAAAGCGCAGAGAACGAGTGGACGCCGCACTTTCCAATGAATTTTTGTTGCCCACAGACTGGGAGATTCCCGGCAGAGGAGCCACACGGGTCGCCAGCGCGACTCTTTTGGCTGGCGCGGCTGTTTTGCCGGCACCCCAACGCGGTGCTTCCCAGTGCGGAGTATACAGGACGGACGGGCTCGGCTGGTCCCACCCCCACAAGGAAAACAGCAATTGGAAGCGCTGAGGACTGAGAGTTTCACAGCAAGCACAGCAAACCCAGGAAGGTCCGGCTCTGTGGGGAAGCGTCGTCCGCCAAAGGAAAACTAAGAAAAGGAAAACTAAGAAACGGAAAAACTTCATCACAGGGCGGACAGAGATCCAAGATGGCCGCGTAGCAGCAGCTCAGGATTGTAGCTCCCAATGAAAGCGCAGAGAGCGAATGGATGCCGCAATTGCAGACGAATTTTTGATGCTCACAGACTGGGAGATTCCCGGCGAAGCAGTCACACGGATCGCCAGCGTGACTCTTTTGGCCGGCGTGGCGCTTCTCGGTGCGGAGTGTACGGGACTGGATGCCCTTTTAGTCGGGCTTGGCCGGTCCCACCTCCACAAGGAGAACAGCAATTGGAAGCACTTAGGACTGAGAACAAGCACAGCTGAACCCGGGAAGGCCCAGCTCTGTAGGGAAGGGGCGCCCCCCGAAGGAAAACTAAGAAACAGAAAAAATTTCATCATCAACAAGCCGGACGTCCACTCAGAGACCCAATCTGAAAGTCGGCAATTACAAAGATGAGAGGTGGATAAATCCACAAAAATGGGAAGAAACCAGTGCAAAAAGGCTGAGAACACCCGAAATCAGAATGCCTCTCCTCCTACCGGGGATC